>WUQG02182097.1:0-54339 GCA_011317285.2 Androctonus mauritanicus
ATAGTTAACCTTTATTACTTGATAAAATGTAATCAGTTTTAAGAAAATGCAGAGAACAAATAAAAATGTTCTTGGGTACTTTGTTTCCAAACTTCGATATATATATATATACTTTTTTTTTTTTTTAATAATTTTTAATATTTTTCGGGAATCGATGCAGAGAAATTGTCGCTGATTTTTTGCTCTTACACTGTGGTACGCTGCAATAACGATTACTTATATTATTATTATTATTCGTTCTCCCAAAATCCATAGTAACACTCACTTGTAATATATACATAACGATAGCAGTAGTTTCGCAGAAAGACACTAGTTGGCACGTCATTCGTTTGGAAACGCGAATAGGTATAGGTGTGTGGGTGCGAGTGGGTGAGTGTATGGGTGTGAGTGGGTGAATGTATGGGTGTACAGATTATATATACAGTATATGTTTAAATTGTAAAATAATATTACTATCCAAAATTTTATTAAATATGATATAAAATATAATTGATGTCATATTTAATAATTATATTCGCAATGATATGATTTATTAATATATATTCGTAATTGATTTGCTTTTAAGTATATTATATCAATAATAAGTTTGTCATAACAGTAATTTTTAATCTGTTTAATATTTGATCAATGCTTCTAAATGCATATTAGTTTCAGCATTACACAAGACAAATAATATTTAAAAGATAAAGCATTTTTATATTTTAGTCAAAAAAAGTTTCTAAATAAGAATAAGAAATTTAAATTAACATTTTTTTCTTTTTTTATTTCTGTTTTAAATTTTTTTCAAGATTCTGTATAAGTAAACACTTACTTTGGATTCAAAGTAAGTCGTTAGATAAACAAAACTGAATATATTATTACTACTATTGTTTAATATATATGTTTTAATGGAAAAAAATATGAAAATAGTTTTATTGTGCATATTTATTATAGTTTATTATCTTTAATCCAGGATTTAATAACAAATCATTTACGCGAGAATTAAAATTGAAGTATAAAAATTTTATAACATCTGCATATTAGGTAATTATATAATTAATAATATAAAAATTGACTTAATATATAATAAAAAAAAGAACATTAAATATACTTTCCTGAGATATATTATAGTACATATACAAAATAAATAATTTTTGTAACTATTAGGCCCTATTAAGTTTAATTCTGTAATTGTTAGACTTTTAATATTTATAGATTCTAAAATTGATAGCATTATCAAAGTTATAGAGAGGGGCTAAACATTAATATATTAAATAATAAATCGGTATCTATAAAGAAAAACGTAGCAAAAATCTAAAAATGCAACAAAAGTTTCAACATTAGTTTCAAAATGATTGTACTGTACGGTAAATAATGTTCGTAAAATCTAATAAATTTATAAAATTAATTTATGATTTATTCTTAAATGTTTGGTGACACTAAATGTTTTTATTGTTAAAATAAATTCAATGAAATTTTTAAATGCATCTTTAAAAAAGAATTTAAAATTATGGATTATATATGACGTTATGAATTTTCAATTTATATACTGTATAATATATCAGAGTATACATCCTAATTTGTATAAGTTTTGTTTTGCATCATTTTAATAAGCACACATATACAGCATTGTGATCTATGATTCCAAATAAAACTTTTTATATTTTAATTGCTAGAATATGTCTAAACAATTTTCTAATTTAAATAAATAGATTAACCATTAATCTTCAACAGGGTATATTCTATCTTAACCATTTAAATAATAATTGCCTATCAAACAAAAATAAAGAATAGATAATTTAAAAATAATTCTTATACTGTATCCGTAAATCTCGAATAAAATGAAACATGATGATAATTTTAAGCATATATTATTTGTCGAGCGAAGAAATTTCTCTGTTAAAATTTTAAGAATATCTAATCACAATCCTGAAAAATAACAAGCTGAAAATCGCTTTCTTGCCTATTGTTAATATAAATTTATAGTATTTTCTCGGAAGCGAAACAACTACCCCGTATGTTATTAAGTATCTATCTTCTAATATATTACAATAATTGGATTAATTGGTTAATTGGATTAAAATAACGTTATATCCGTCGAATGTAAAAAAAAAAAAAAAAAAATGTGACATTCTTAGGTTAGCTGCTTCTTAACTAATAAATTTCTTAATTATTTTCTTCACGATTTAACATTTAAAAGTGTGCGCCTAATGTCACGACAACTCTTCTGTTTCACATTTTATATCTAAAATAGATAAATTTTTTTATATAATACGTTTAAAACATTTATGTAAATACTATATTGCATATATTAAATTTACGAAAATGTTTTCATTTTATTAATATTTATTGACACGCAGATTTTTTTTTTAATTTCGGAGTACGATTTCATTTTAAATAAATTGTTTTAATTCTTTTCTAAGTTGATAATTCATTTTTATTTTGTAGTTTATAGCTTACATAACCTGCCGTTGATTTATATAAATTGTCTCTTCGGTACAGGATAAGTAATATAAATGTGAATTTAATGGTTGGTACTTTAATCTCCACCTATCTGAAAGACGATATATCCAATTTAACTTTTGAGTAAGCGAAATACTTATCGTAACTTCAATGAGAAAAAGTTTATTTTTAGAAAACGAAATTTAATCTGTAAAAATAAAATTTAATATAAATTGGAATGTGAAAGTTTTGATTAGATATTTTAAATAATTATATCAAATATATTTTTAAACTATTATAATATGTCAGAATGTTTGAAAACTAATTTATTAAATGTTAACGTTAAATTTTGATTAATATTATATTATTAATAAGTGAAAAATAAATTTTATAATAAATTGATATTATTAAAATGAATTCCAAAATGTATGAATGTTCAAATTGAGATTTACATTAATAATGGAGCAAAAATTATTACATTATTAATTAATGCATAATTTAAAATTTTAAATACAATTGTTATCTGGAATATCGCTTTATCTAGTATTTCAAAATGCACTGTACAGTATTGTAATTTATTTTGACAAGTAAAAATATCTGTTTATAATTAAACGTTTTAAAATATCTGAAATAACTAAATAGTATAAGGAAATATTTATTTTGCATATAGACCTATATATTGAAAATACTCCACTGCAGATTTGACTGATAAAAATATCGCAAATCCAATATTAACAATATATATTTGTTAATATTGGATTTGCGAAATTTTTTGTTAGTCATATCTGCAGTAGAGTATTTTCAATTCATTAATCCGGAATATCGCTAATCCTTACGCCAATCCTCCTGTTAACATAGATTAACAACATTTTCCCTAGTCTTAAGGAAATTCTCAAAATTCTCAGGATCATTAACCTCATTTTTAAATAAAAGCAATAAAAATATACACATTTTTCAATTTTAAAAATTGCTAATGCATCAAATGATAAAAAACATTTTTAATTGGTGAAGAAACAAATTAAGAATTTTGTAAAATATTTAAAGAAAGCATTATAGAAATTCGCTACAAAAATATTTCTTATATTCTAAGTTCAAACTTTTTAATCCTTTCCATTCCAGAATGAAATACAATAAAAGGATACGTGAGTTAGGTTTTTTCCATTTGTTTGAAGAAGGCTGGTCAGAACAATAATTCTCGAAAATATTATCCAATTTAGCTGAAATTCATTTGTGATACTAAAGCTAAAATAAGATGATCGATATGAAATCAATACTACTGACATATGTTCACACATTCTCAGGCAGTATCGCATGCAAATATTGTATTATAAAATTTGGATGGTTTTATAAATACGAATGTTAAGATAGTTTCGGTAACGATTTATAAACATATGTAACAACCACTCCTTTTTATTAAAAATTTGTTTCGTTGCCCTCTTCTTTCATAAAATAAACTATGCAAACATTTATATGATTATATGGAACGTGTGGGAGTCCGCCTTTATGCAAGAATCGATTAAGAAAACTACTACTAAATTTTTATATTGCTTCAGATATTCTACTGAGACAGAATGTTCAAAGGAAACTCATCCCTTACTTTTGAAATGCTATACTGCAAAAATTTTTAAATTTCAAAAATACTGTATATAAAATCGAATAATAGAAAGGATTAATTGATCGATTTATCGATCTTTACTAAGTCGATTTTTTCTTGTTTTTCTTACTTTAAAAAACTATTTTAATATAAATATGTCTTATTATTGTTATAGACTCTGTATAAAATAAAAACTTTTTATGGAAATATGATTTTTTATTATATCCTCAACAAAACATTATTAATTTTATAAATAAATTTTACTTTTATATAAGCTTGATTTAAATATTATTTTCAAAAATCTTACTAGATATTCTTTGCATATTATTTATTAGTTTGCTTAGTAAATATTTAAAATTTTCAAATTAAATGGAACTGAAATATTTTTCTAATACTTGAATATAAAGTACAAACTGCTTTGTCAAGCATCATAATAAAATAAGTTTAGAAGGTTTGGCTTTATAGCAAACAAATATTTTTTTTTAATTCATAATATCATTTGAATATTTATTGAGAATTTTCTGTTTAAATATAAGAGATTAGTATAAATAATATTTCAATGTTTGTTGAATGCTATTTTTCGGAAATATTCAATCTTTTTAAGTCAAGAAACTAATTTAAACTTTAAACGCTTTGTCCGGGATCACATCTGAGCAATAAATTTAGATGACACTAATAAATATTTAGTGCATTCAACAAAAGAAGGTTAATTTAAATTTTAAAAGTAAATTCGCCTACTTTAAAAGTAAAAGTAAGCCTACCTTAAGATGTAAATTTTTTACATCTTAAAGTAGGCTTGATTGCCGTTATGCATGATTACATTATAAGGTATATACAGTATAAAGAAATTTAAAAGCACTTACTCAATCAGATTATTATTACTATCAATCATTTTAGATTGATAGTAAACAACAATCACTTTTATCAGATTTACCTTTTCAAAAAAAATTTAATAAATTATAGGATAAGGTAGAACTATAAAATAAGATATTTTGAACACAATAATATCTTAATGGTTAACATGATTTTTGAGATGAGTTAAATTTTAAAATTTGCATTACATGGAGACTGCAACATCAGATTTCTTTATATGTAAAGATCTATAGATCCTGTACTATATATTCTGTTCAAATATATGATTAAATACATTAAAGTCGTACTACATAATATATACATTACTCTATAATAATGTATCCCAAAGTTTTTCTGTGAGAGAACACTTCATAAATCCTGGAATTTTTACGGAATATCTTGGTTATTTTATAGTATAGTTTATAATATATTTTAAGTTATACAACAATAAATAAATAAATTAGACAAAATAAGTATACGAATTAAGAAAACAAAACAAAAATTTATTATCAAAATTTAATTAGAATAAAACAAAACACATGAAAAAATAATAAAATAAATTACAGACTTCAGTTTCAAGTTGGCACAGCATTTAAAATCATATGAGGTATAAATTAATTCGTAATTTACGGAATACTTATATTAATTTAATTTCGTAATTCGTAATTTTTTACGGAATACTTATTGATCTTCCGTAGAACAGAGTTTGGGAAACGCTGGTCTATAATATTGCACACTATATATATTATTCAATGATGATAAATAATTCATAATGTAAGGTAAGACAGAAATTCGTATATTGAAATATATAATTTTTTTTTTTTTACTCTTATTTTCTGAGGTACTCACTATCGAATAATGTATAATCAATTTCAAACAGTTAATTTTTGTTAAAATTCTCTGTTTTTCATTTTTCATAAAAATAACATGAATTATAGAATATATAAGCTAGGATCTTTTAGATAGATAAAAAATAGCACATAGATAGAGAGGATAAGAAGGATTACAATAAAAATCAAATAAAATATTCAATATATAAATTTATATAACATATACAATATTGTGGACAGTAATCTGAGTACGACATATTATAGAATTTTAATTTATGAACAGGTTTTAAATTAGCTACAGATCAAATACTGTGTAAAAAAATTAATAATTAACAGGTAATGTTTATAAAAAAGCATCTTTCAACATAGTATTAAATGTTTTCTGGCATAATGAGCAATTTTTCCCCAATAATATAGCATATATGTAACCCAAATATTAATAGATTTTTTTTCCTCTTTAAAAAATAAAAAGTATGGAGCTTGATTCTGGCTACATCGAAATGATTAAAAATTCCATAAGTTATTTGTTGCTTCAAAAAATATATATTATTCTATGATTTGTGATTTTTCAATTTTCATTTGAGTACATTGTTGAATTTTTAATCATTAACACAGTGATGGTTGCATAAATAAGCCAGGTGCTGAATTAAATTCACTTGCTGAGAATCGCATATGTCCGCTGATAACTGATCACTTGTTTTTTAAAACAATCAATAACACTATTGCAATACAAATAATCATTCTTGCTTAATGAAGGATTAAAGTTTTCTTGTCATTAATTTCATAATAAATTATTTTTTATTTAGCCAATTAATTTTTTCATCTAATAATATTTAATACTATTTCTTTACTTAATTTTTTATTATTAATTACAATATATGAATTAAACAATCAAGACATAGATCAATTTAAATAATTTTGATATAATTTTCAAATTGAGAACAAAACATAAAAATTATGATAAATAATATTTTCCTAAATCAAATATTATACAATACTCTTAATAAAATAATATTTAATTAAAAATTTTCAACCGATTTATACGAAATTTTTCTTAATTAAAAACATAAAATATCGAAGAACTTAATCAGATCATGTGTACTGTATCTTTCCAATGTTTCGATGACGGCTTCTATAAAATTAAATGTTCTCTATTTTTTCACTCTTCCTTGAATTTTATAAATCAAGAACTGATATACAGGTGAAAGAAAAGTAAATTACTTATTTTGTGGAAATTCCATTAACTGCAAATCTAACATTAATTTTGCAATTTTATTAAAGAATTTCAGGTTATTCTGATTATAAACTAGAACTGACTGAAAAACTATAATATACAATATTCAAACTGACTGAAAAACTTAAATACAATATTCAAATTGCCCCATAACATCCAATTATTATTGGATGTTATGGGGCAATTTGAATATTGTATTTAAAATTATAAAAACTCTCTCATAGAAGAATTTGCTTTTCTTTGATAGGCTTATTAAATAAGCTATAAGATTGAAATAAGATTATATAGCAATAATTCACGAGATAATATTTTGCATTAATTAATAATTCTATTACAGATTGAGTTTCTCTAATCCGAAATACTTGGGACCGAGAATGTTTCGAATTTTGGATATTCTCGGATTTTGGAATACATTATATAATTAGAATTCAGTCAGGAATAATTCTCTACTTTTTGATATTTTTAACGATGTATTAACAACACAACAGACAATAAGTTGTCGCAGATAATCCACAACAGGATTTAAGTGCATTGTGGTCTCTACGCAATAACATTTAAGGTTCCATCAAATGCATTTTATATTTTTTTTAATGAAACACGAGGCCCAGGCTGTAGGCCCACCTTATCTAGTTTATGAGTAAATCCAATTATGCAGACAACTCGCTTTGATTATATCTGAAGATGTACTGAAACATTCAGTACGCCACAGTTGTGCGTGGACTATTGCTTTATCTTTCATGGAGCAAATAGTGAGTCCTATCCCAAAGGGTTCCTTATTCTGAAAGGGAAGTTACGGGTTTCAAAATTCCCGATTTGGGAATACTCAATCTGTACTGCATTATTATGATGATTGTCTATTAAATTGGTATTATTTTGATCATCACGTAGACCTACGAAAATTTAAGTAAAACAGTTGAAATCAGTTTTCCGATTAAATTCTAAACCGTTGATTATTATATGTTCTATAATTGACATAAAATTATTTAAATTATATTATTTCGATCTATAAAAATATTTAGCATCAAACATGACAACGTTCTCCTTTATTATTATTTCTGAATCGATCTTCATATATTAAAATTTCACAAATAAATTATTTATAAAATAGAACGATAAAAATTTGATTAAAAACCGAAAAACATTTCTTCAAGCAAATTAAGATTTTCATGAATATTCGATGATCAGTTTTTTAATTACAAGTATCTGTTTTATGTAAATCTATTAATTAAAAATATACTTACAAAATTTTAATGTTGTTCAGAACCGGAAAATCACTTGATTGAATTTCAAGTATTTTATTTCCAGATAAGTCTCTGAAAAATATAATAATCGATAAGCACATCATATAATATATTAAAGTAAAGACATTCGTATTTTACATAAGCTATTCTTGTAGTTTCCAAATAAAATTATCGGATATTAACACTTAAAATCTTCAACACCTAACTAATAGGCCTACAATTATTTGAAATTAAAACGATCAGTATTTATAAACATATTGAAATAATTGAATATATTTACATAAAATTTTTTTGCTTAAATTTATTAAAGTGACCATTAGAAAACTCATTTTCGAAGAAAAAAGAAAGCTCACCTAAAAATTTCTACATATTTATTATTTAAAGAGAAAAAGCTCATTTTTGAATTTATTTTTCTAATAAAGATCTCTAGGAAAAGAATTTTTCATTCATTTTAGAAAGTCTGGCTAATTAAATTTTTTATCTTGTATTTTGGAAATGATTCAAAATAAAACTTTTTTTTAGTAAGCACTTTTCTTGAAAGAATTATTCTCTAAATCCTTACAGGAATAGTCCATTAGATATTTTGATATGAAAAGAAATATCAAAATACCTATATTAGATGATGAAATTTTATTTGGTTAGAGAACCCATTAGGCCTACGAAAGAAGTTTGCTTTTAAAAAACATCATCTTTAAAAGATAAAAATTTTTCTAGAATGATTCTTCCAAGCAATTATTGCATAACAAAATGAAAGAAATACTATAATATAACAAAATACTTTAAAATTATTTATTAAGAAAAATAAATCTTTTAAGGAAAGATTTCTTTAGAAACGAAATCTTTTAAGACAATATATAAGTGGTCATATTTTCTGAGTCCAGTGAAGAAGAATGTCCAGTGGCAATACTTTTTTTGTGTTTAAGAATGTTTAATGGTCATACTTTTCCAGAAATACATCTTTAAGATTTAGAATAATACTACGTACTTTCAAGATCAAAGTAAATTTATTTAGATAAATTAAAAATAAGTATATTTGATTATTTATATATGCCTTTTGGAATAAATATAAACAATTTGCCAGTTAAAATTATATTATTTTAAAAATAATAATTTTGATGCTTAAAAAAATTGATAAAGTTTAATGAAAAGCAGTTGTTGTTATGCGAAGCAGAAAAAAAAAACCTTTGACTAAAATAAATTAATCTGTTGTAAAATTTGGATATCAATTTTCTTTAATATCTGAATTAATAGCTTGTAAAATAATAATATTCAGAAATCAGAGAAAATTCAATTAGGAAAAGCATAATTGAATTTCAGTCATATATAGGATTAGTAATGCTATTCTAATTTATTTATTGATTCGTTCAGATTTAAAATCAAGGCGATTATAAAGATTTGAATTTTCTTGTATTAATTATTAATTAAGAAAGATGGGATCGTATCTGACATAAATATATAAAATTCACTCTCGTTTTATATTTGATAATGCTAACAACTAATGCTATTTTTCTCTTTTGAAATTTCAATACTGAATTTTGATAAGATGAATTATTCTTATTTAGTGATCTCTCCTTCAGGAAACAGACAATTATTATAATTATATTGCACTATTTTTGTGACTAAAACTGTATAAAGTATGATTAAAATAAAATATTGAACACAAACTATTTCAACTAACATAGGAAAAAACTAACGAAAATAATGAATAAAACTAAAACAATTCTAATTTTAACGGTTTTAGTTTAATGTCAGAGAGAGTTTCGTAAAATTACCTATGAGAGAAAGTCTTTTCTTTTTCGTGTTTTCTTAGTGTCTTTTGCGAATAATACTTTTTTAGTTTATTTCAACTAAAGACGATAATGCTGACGAACACAAGACTACAACATTAATCCAATCATGGACATAAGCAGAGGAGAGCTGAAGGAAAAAGCCAAAGCAAACTGCTAAAACTTTCTTCAACTATTTTTTAATCTTATTTTCTTTAAATTTTCCAATCATGTTAAAAACGAAATTAGACTCTTCAACTGACAGGGAAAATACTGTTTCTTGTATCGGATTGGCACTGAAAACTGTCAAAATAAATTTATGCTAGTTTTACTTTGATCAGGACCCATGACTTCAAATTATTGGATCCCTTGGCTTGTTTCTCTCTTAGATATAGTTTATAAATTTATTTGACAAGTATAACAATTCCATTCCCTCTCCCAGTTTAAAAGATCGTTCAAAAATAATAATGCTTTCCCTGTTAATTTTGTTAGTTTTACAATACAAAAAGGAAATTATTGTATTTAATTCTTACAATTAATTTAGTTAATGAAGTTTCTAACAAGAAAGTGAAATTATGCTTTAAGTTTTTCAAATTTTCGTTTAAAAAGATAATTTTCCGATAAAATTGAGCTCTGTCATCGCATCACGTAATTCATAAGATCAGCTGATAGTCGTCATTTTTCCAATTACAATTAATTTTAATAATAATGTCGAATTTGAATTAACAAAATTATAAGCGTATAAAAATATATTTAAGTAAATGATAAATAACATAAAGGTATCCCTCTTATAACACGGTAAATAGATTCCTGAAAACATCGTGTTGAGTGAAACCGTGTTATATGAGATCTGGAGCCAATAGAAAAAAAGATGTTCCAAAACCAATTAAAAACAAATAACGTTTTTTAATTCCACATAAGAAATAATTTTTATTAAGAATATTAATAGCACGAAACAAAGAAAAATATAAACGTAAGACTTTAAAAAACAATATACATAAAACAAAAGGAAATAAAGTATATAGTCTATATAACATTCATTTAATAATTATATCCTACTTATTACTGTTCAATTAAAACGAGAACAATTTTTTCTTAAGCAATATCCACTTCACTTTCTGAACTTTTTTTTGCATTTAAAGTTTGTGTATTTTCCGTTCTCTTTACAAAATTTTAATCTAATCCACTACAATCCGCTAGAAAACAATCGTTCTTTAACATAATATATAACATATTTTCCAAAAAAAAATTTATGAATAAAAAAGTTTTTCTTCCCTTTCACATTCTTCTATTGAAAAATAAAAACTTACTTTTCATTCAAAAACTGAACGTTTAAAACAAAAATACTCAATTGTCGTCAATTAACTCAATTTCAAATCGAAATCGAAACTATATTGTATATCGTCCCTCTCATAGCCAACTAGCGAAATTGCATTTATGACTAATTTTAGCAGTTTCCTAATGATCGCATTTTATGTGTGTATGGTTTGTCCCTAGTATGGATTTACAAATATTAATGAAAATATTTTATATTGTAGGAGAATAATCGTAATTTTCAAAATGTATTAAGTAAAAACCGTGTTGTAGAAGTATCGTGTTATATGAGAGTTTGCGCAATTTTTAAATTGTGTTAGAGCGAAACCGTGTTGTAGAAAGCCGTGTTATAGGAGGGATACCTGTATAATGAATAGAAGTTATTTAATTAATTAAAGATAGACGTGCAACAGTTCACTAGTTTTTAATTTTTAAAGATGATCTCATATAGATTATTGTAAATTCAGCGAACAAAATCTAAAAACAAATAACTAATTCCACATAAGAAACTTTGGTTCGCGCTATTAATATTCTTAATAAATCTGCAAATAATATGACGTCATAGTGTCGGATATTCCAGACGTGTGGGAAAAACTACTGGAAATCCTACAAAATCAATATTTTTAGTTTCGTATAATAATTTTATTTCATACATTATTCAAAGAAGGAAAACTAAATTACAACAGATATATTATTTTTCTGTCAACTTTAAGTAAATAATATAAATAATTCAAAAGAGAATTAAAATGATTATATAGTTTTAGGTCAATAATTTTTTTTATATTGAATTTGTTTTGCTTCCTTTCAGAAAATTCTTGTCTCTAAGTTTTAATCTTTCTTGCTTTATTACATCGTAAAGTTAAAACTTCTCGAGCAAAATTTTCGTATTAATAGTTCTTTTTTTATAAAATAAACTGATATCAAATTGCCATTCATCACAATTAAAATAATAGCAACATAATCGGTTATCAGTATCGTAATTCTCCACTAGATGATTTATATATTGCTTTATTATGAGTTATCGTAATTCTGACTATAATTATATTTACTTTTTTACCAATTTATATTGCTGCAAAAATAATCAAATTTTAGACATGTTCATGAACTGAAATCTTTTAAAGAAAAATTTCTTGATATTTATTGCCAAGTAGAAGCCTGATCTTTAATCATACAATATATATCAAGGGGGACCAAACTTCATGTAACTACTCGCCAAAGAGGGAATTTTAAATACTTGAGAATCGCAACTAGTTACTTTCTGGGTCAATGAGACCCGTATCAGTTTTTTCGGTAATCTTAACAATGGTTCAAAAATTGTTTTTTATATATTTAACAAGCATTTATTTCGTATAGATGCATATTACTTTTTATAATAAATGAAAAAATTACAAATATATTATTTTTTAAATTAAATAAGTATTTATTCCATATTAATTATTGATTTTCATGGTCTGGAACCACATTGAAGATACCAAAGAGCCATATGTGTCTGGCGAGCCACAATTTGGCCACCGTGGGTATATTCAGTATATTCTCATTAGATTGATAAAAAAAAATTATTGATAGATAAAAACTAGATAAAGTTTGCTCAGCTTATTTGGAAGAAATATTAGATAAGTTAATTTCTTTTTAGTTTCAACAAATTTATTAAAAATTACTTTCTAATTATTTAAAACATAAAATAAGAAAGTATTACTTCCCTGTTGTCAGGTTCGACAAATCAGCAGTACAAAAGTGTATTATTTTTATACTGCCGATTTGTCGAAATTGTTTAGATTAATCTTATGATGGAATTCGTTTGCAATGTCAGCAACATAAGATTTTACTTTACCCGATAAAGAATGAATTTTTTACAATAAACCAAAACAAAATTAATTAATGACAAAAATCTTGTTCATCATTTATGCTAAAGATCTTTAAAGTTTTTTATTTATTGCGTTTTATACTGTATACATTTTTAATGACTTGAAAAAATCAAAATCTAATGTTTGTTAATTATGGAATAAGTATAATCTTATTTACCATCATGCAATCATTTTCAAAGATAAATGAATTTACATTTACATTCCTCAAATCAATTAGTCATAATTATCAAATCTTATGGACAATTTCAACGACAATTTGAAATATGTGTGATTAAAATATGAGATTTTCTCCTATTATTATTATTATTATTAAATTTAAATTTAATAATAATGTTCTCTTTCATCTGATAAAATAAAAAAGAAAAAATATAATATCTGCAAAAGAAAGAGAGAGATAAATTGTTCATATCACTTTTATTATTATAAACATTTAAAAAAATTAGATTATACTCTACTGTATTATAGATTATTTCATTGAATTTAACGTAAACGTTTAAAAAAAATTATCGTCACAACATCAAATTTATAATAACTTTTCAATTATATCAACTTTAATCGTAAAATCAATTCATTTTATTGTCATAATATAGCATTCTTTTCAAAAGCTCTTTTTAATAACTATATGTAGGTGTGAAAAATATAAAATTCTTCAGAAAAAAGTAAGGATATTGAAAATTTGGCCACTGATTCGGTTGGAAAGAACTGAAGTGAAAAATAAACGAAACCGAACTAAGTATTAAGAAAAATTTGGATAATACAATGAAAACGCATAGTTAATCATTTAAAATTAATTTTTAATATTTTTATTTGGATTTATAAATTTGACGAGTCTGTAGTTTTCAAAGCGTATTTAAGATTAATTCATTTCAATTGGAATAATAATTTGAGGACATATCAAATTTAAAACATATCAAGTGGCATATTGTTTTAAATACTTTTATATTAGTTTCGAAATGTTGCTAAAGTTTTATTGAATTTATAATCCAAAACAATGATTATCTTGTGAGGAATTATGCGACTTCAATTTTTTAAAAAAGATGTACTATATTATTTCAATTTTGATTAAAAAAAATATTTTTGTTTTTAAAACTTTCATTATTTTCTCTAAACTCATGAGTAATAAAATATAAAAATAGAAAGTGCTCACATAAAACTTATTTTTTATTTTTGGCAATAGGAAGAAAATAACGTGCCATAAATATTCAAAAAATCTTAGATATTTTTGCTAGTAACTATAATCAGTGTATTGCTTATTCTATAGTAGGAGTCTCCAAACTTTTCGCCATGAAGGCCACCTTGGGCACTTCATACTGTACTATACAACAGACCGTAGAAAAAAAAAAAAAAAAAAAACAAACTCTAGAACTAAATATATGAGTTTTATTGAAAGCAAATAAAAAATGATTACAGAGTATGTGAGATTTATTATCGTATATTAATGACAACGAACACTATTAGCAAATTCTCATATTTTCTTCACAAATTATAATAAAACCATTAATGTGAATAATGTAACTCTGTTGTTAAAATCTTACTAAACTCAGATTCAAATTTTGAAGTGCTAATTACAAGTAGCGATTTCAAATGTTCACATAAATTTGCCTTATATTTCGCATTGATATATTTCATTCGGGCCGGATAAAATCATATCGCGGGCCGTAGTTTGGAGACTCCTGTTCTATAGTATCCGGCAAATAAATTAAACTAACAATTCAAAAATAATAATATTTGCTTAAAAATATAAATTTTAAGAAACTCTTTAAAAAATATATATATATATTTAAAATCTAAGATTTCCGTTTACTATGATTACAAACTTAATTATGATTTATTTATTTTTTAAATTATAATTAAGTTTGTAAAAAAATCAGCAAATTACTCTTTTAAAATACAATTATTTATTTTTATGTTTGTTTATATTACTATATAGATAATGATGTAGTTTTATAAGAAAAACTGTAAAAAACGGTTCTCTCTCAACTATTTATGAACTAAAAAGTTTAATATTTTACTTCATTAATACTTATTTTATGATTTTTTCTGTATGTTTAGTAGTAATAACATAAGAATGTGAACTTGTTGATAAAAGTTATTTGAAATATTGTCAATATTTTGAAGTTAGTTATTTTATATTTTATGTATTCTGAAAGCTGAAAATAATATCTTTAAGTATATAGTAGTTCAGTCTTCCTTGTGCAGCTTTCCTAATTTACTTTAGTTAATGTATTTTATAGAATCGCCTGTCTGGCTATCATTAAAATGCTATCTTACTGTAAAAGCATTTTTATGTTGTTTTTAAGAAAATATAAACAAACATCTAATGTCTAATGAGTTTTCCAAACTAATTAGAATAAATCAAAATATTAAATTTATATTACAGTATATTATTTTTCAAAATAAACTGATTTGTAATATACTAGAAAGACGTCTATAGAAAAAATTATCATTACTAAATTATTCATTAAAAACACTTTCAAAAGGAAATACTAAGGTGAAGTGGGGTAAGTTGATTTGTGTTTTGGGTGATTTTTTTTGGTGGGAGCTCTATTGTACTCCGTGTACGCTCTGAGTGTTTGTGCAAATAAATAAATAAATACGTGCAGAATGGTTTTTGTAAAGTTGGACTTTAAATACAAGTATTTTAACTATCGTGTAAATACTTAATGTCGGTACCAAACGAATTGCGCAGTTATTACTGTTTAATTCATACTGACTATTACGCCAATTATCCTTGTAAATTTTAATTTTTGATACAAAATTGTACAAAATGTCAACTACTCTGCACTTTCCCCGACAACGGGGCAAGAGCGTACATACAAGTTAAAAACGCTTTCAAGTTTAGTTACACACGCTACGGGGCAAGAGCAGAATTATGGACAAATCTGCTATAAAATGCTTTTTACAGCATTAAGATAAGTTGTTTAGTTTTATAATTATCCTTTTTTAAATAAATTAAGGAAAGGCTGATATTAACTTTTAGTAGATTATTACAGTATCAATTAGCAAAATTTCGCTTAACTTATAATAAAAAGAATCAGTAAATGCCTTTCCCCACTTACTCCACTCTCTTATTAATGAAACATGCGATGATTTTAAATAATTCATTATGATTTAAAAAATAATCGAAGAAGAATTTTATTCATGATTACTGTAGGCCTATATATTACAATAGTATTCTCAATCAGTTATGATTGAAGAATTCCTTTTCAAGTAAAAACAACTTCACAGATTCCTACAAAGAATAAAGGTTACAGTAAAGAAAATAGATAAAGAAAACATGAACTGTTTTCTTTATTTTGCTTTATTTGCTACAATGTTTGAAATTACTACTCCGCAATATCTAAAATGTCAGAATATACGATAAAAGCAAGATCTTTAAATATCTAAAGTGAAGACTAACAATAAAAGCAATCATAAAGTACGGGGAAATAAATCATCAATATGATATAGTATTGTAAATGTTATATTGGCAAAATTTATAATAGTTGTCTTCAAACTGTAGTACGCACACTCCTAGGAGTACGTAAGAAATTTTCAGGGAGCACATTTCCTAATGGTTAAGTTATAGTACTGTACATGTCTTCTGTATGGGGTACTTGTTATCATTCTTCACTGTTAAAAGAACGACGTTCTATTTTTTTAATCGCATCGTTTTCTAATAAAAGAATGTGATTTAAAAAAAATTTAGGAATACTAATTTATAGTATTAAAATTACAGTCAATTCGCGATAAGTCGAAGTTCGATGAGTTGAAGTTGGTTTGTGTCAAAGTTTTTACATGAGCCCAATACCTAACATTATGTTTTAATCGTTCGCGATTAGTCGAACTTCCGATTTTATGTGGTCCCGAGAAATTCGACTTTTCGAAATTGACTGTAGGCCTATATGTAAAAGTCATATAAAAATTCAAACTTAAATGCCTGTATATCTCATTTAGCGACATATGCAGGTATTTAAATTTTTATTTTGTATTTTTGAATTTTTCTTGCAATTCTTTTGATATAATCGTGAAATCCCAAGATTTCGCAACCACTTGAGAATCGCTACATTATATTTTTATCCTATTTTCTGAAGGATATATATAGGCTTATAAAATAGAATTTCGTTTCTATCACGATTTTAGTGTACTGTATATTGTTTCCAATAGATGTAAATAATAGTAGTGATTTCTTAACACATAGCTGTCTATCATCAATATATATCATATTGACATCACACCCATATGTGATGTCATCGTGGCATTACAGTGGACGCATCACAAAACACCAATAATTTATGACATCATGCCGACGTATAATGTATGGCATCACGATGATATCACTATAGCGACTACGTATCATCATCTATGCAAGTTAAATTAACATTCAAATTGGACACACAAAATCATTAATTTCTAAATGATAAATAACCGAACATAAATAACATATTCGAAAAATAAGCAATTTTAATTCTCGCTGTAACTGTTTGTTAAAAATTCTAGGAAAAGTATAATGATACAATAAAAAAACAAATTAATATATTAAAAATATAAGTTCAGCATGTTTATTCCTAAAATGCGGGGAGTTATAAAAAATCTGCAATCTATTAAAATTTGCATATTGTATTTTCTATTCTGAAAATCAGATAGATGACTCGTATTTACTAAAATGAATATGATGAATTTTCAAACGAATGATAAGAAATGTTATAATTATTTTTGTTAATCTATTCTTCGAAATAAAGCGGCATAATGTTGATGTATATGAACAAACGAATGCATATGTCCACTTGTTCGTATGCTTTCCTTTTAGTAAATTTTGAACTGCTTAATACATTTTCATGGAATTTGATAATGATATTTTGCAATTAAAGGTAACCACGAAGCCGTATCATTTAATCGTTTGCTGCTTCAATCGTTTAAAAATGTTGGATGTTCAAACTTCGAAAGAATTTCTCTCTAATAACTTTTGAACTGAATTTTATGATATTTAGCAGGATGGTCAGATTATTAAATTCGAATCTGAAGTAATCCTATAGATTAATTCATTTAAAACTGGCGGATGTTGAATCTCTTGAAGTTTCATTGTGATAATTATAAAACTATTCAATGAGTTTCGGTAACAGTAGGTTATGCAATTGAAGATAATTTTAATAACATATTTCATATATCATCCTACTTTTATCTTAATTATTATAAAAGTCTCTCTTCCTTCTTTTATCCGTAATCATTACAAAATAAAAGATACGTTCATAAAATAGACGATTAATTCTTTCCAGCACTATTTGTTTTTGTTTTTCTGAATAATCCATTCAGTAAATAAATTCAGCTATATTATTTACTTGCTCTGCAGATTATGAAGTTATTATCTTGAATATATGAAACAAACAATCATAATTTGAAATAATTAATTAAATTAATTTAAAATATTTTCAAATTTAAAGCAAATCAATATATTTCTTCTGTAATGATATTAATTTGCGATATTGAAATAAAGTACAGTAGAGTACAAATTCACTAGTTTTTAAGTCAAGGTTGAATTATTTTGATTTCAAAATTTATTTCAGCGATTTATTCAGAGTAAAGCCTTTAAAATGAGATGAAATTTGTTCCTATGGCTTTGAGATATTTTAAACATAGTATACTGTTTGAATAGAATATAACTAATTATTCAAAAGCTCTACTTCCGGAATGATTTTTGAATCTTGAAATAAAACTTATATGATTTACATATTATCATCCTGAATATAATTTCTCGAATATCCATTTTCACTGAATACTCAATTAGATTTTAAATATTTGAAATTTTTCTATTTTCATATAGACAGATATTTTATTTAAAATCATCTACAAATAGCAACAATAAAAAAAGATAAGATAAGATACCTCATAAAATTTTTCATATAGTTTCTATTAATTATTGATAGTTTGAGATCTATAAATAATTATTTAAATAACTTATATCTGTTCAATTTTTCTTTCAGAATACCGGTATACAAAATAATTGTTGCTACTTAATTTGTTATAATAAATTTTGTGAGAGAAATCCGATTAACTTGAAATTTTATTAGTTTATATTGGTTAAAAATGAACAATCGGACTTCTTCGAATTTTTGAAAAGATGCTGAAACCCTTTGAATAGCTTTATAACTCAAGTTATTAAAAAACTTGCTATTAAAGTTCAGCAACTGCTTCAAAAGAATTGATAAAAATAAAATAAACGAATTAATATCGATGATTCAATCGTCTATTATTATTCGATTTTTCGTATTTTGGAAATTATAAAGTTTTCAAATTAGGATCATAATTAACAATAAAATCTTGATCTTTGGTTACGATCATTTGCAACATATCTATCATATTGTGGAGCTCTAATACATATTTGAACAAGTTAAATAGCTTTATACAGATATTAATACGAGCATCTTTTTTCTTATATATGTTTGTAGTATATTAACCGGATATTTTTTAGTAAATTTGAACTCTGTTGGATCGTAATAATATATGTGAATTTTATCCATATCGTTAATATGAATGCAAGATATTATGCAGACAAGAGCAGAACTACTTCATTTTATATCCTTTTTTTTCTACCAGAGAATAGAAAGAACTTAAAATTTTATTCTCAATTGAAAACTTTGTCATTTCAGTTTCTGTAACAATTTTAATAATATGGTTATCATTATATTTTGAAACATCATGTTTAATACTCTCTCAGATCATCGTTTAAAAAATGACATCTATAAAATGCATGCCGGTAGCATAAACAGTCTGAATATTCTTGCCACAAATGAATCATTAATAGATGATTCATTTATAAAAAGAATTGCCTGTTAATATTGAAAACATTACCTGTTAATAGACAGGCAATGTTTTCAATATTTTAAAAATCCGAAGTAATATATAAAAAGAATTATTTCGTGATCGGCAATATCGTAGATATTGTTTTCTATTATAGTAATTAAGATATTTTTAAATGTGTTTTTATTTTAATTTTATATGTTGCCTTGTTATAAAACCCAAAACAACAAAATTAATTTCCTCCGTAATCAAAATAAAAAAGTTATCTTTTGATTATTAGATACGTATTTTATATCATATCATATATTCTTTTTTATCAATTTGATAACTTTTGATATAATATAGAATTTTAGTCAACTCTAAGTAATTCTAATGATTTAAATATTATCTATAAGTGTAATTTATTATGTAAATTAATAACAGATGCATTAAAAAATAAAATTAAATCTCCATATCAAATGCAACTCAATAGAATACGATAGTTTATAGAATAAATTCAATATATTATAAGCCTACTCTAAGAAACTTATCTACTTAAAGAAGTACTCTCATGATATTCATACTGTATTCTGTTTATATAGATAATATGATCTATCTAAATCACAAAAATAACAAACAAATCATAATAATAATATTTCTGTTATACAAATAAAAAACAAGAATTTTTATAACATTCTACTTGAAGTCATTGACGAAAATATTGATGTAAAATGTCGAAACACATCCAATCGATAGGAAAACATCGGAAACTCTCTCAGAATTAAATAGATATTTTTCTAAAATAAATACTTTCTTGATATAATTTGCATTCCCATTAATAACCAACCACGACTATAAAAACAAATAAGATTTCCTCAAATATCGTAACAAGCGAAGTTCCGGAAAAATCTAAAATTTCCTACTCCCCGAACACGTCCTTTATTTTCCACTTATTTAGAATTTGGAATTCACTGCCTTTTTGTGACCAATTTTAATGCTGTCCTATATTTATATAAAACAAACCAGCATAAATATCGCAATCATGTCATCATAGAGATGTCAGTCATCAGTTGTTGTTTCGTCTTTACATCATATATCAGTGTTATTTTTGTGATGATATCCATCGTCAGCCACAATGACGTCAGATCATCGTGACATAATATTGCATTTTATATAACAAATTAATGGCAATAGATGGCGCGAAGCGTTAAGCAATGCAGATAAGCCATCTATTGCTCCTGCTTTGTTAACACAGCGTCATTTATTGCTAATAAAATAAATTTATATTATTAATATTATATATTTTGTATTATATTAATTAATACTAATAATATATAAATAATAATATTACTTATATTAATTATAAAATAAAATTTTGATAAAATCAAATGTCATTCTGTAGGATTAACTAATACTACTAGGGATGCATGGATATTACACTTAAATGATGCAGTGTAGAGGTGTCTTTTAATGGCAGAATATCATTATCAAGTTTCATTAAAATGTATTAATTTAGTTCAAAAGCTATTAGTGGGAGATACAGGCTGATAGCATGACGGTGATCTTATAAACTTCCTCTTTATTCAGAAAGTAGGCTAAAAAATATAATTCTGCAATATCCGATTATTCCGTAAGAAAGAATTCAAAAATTCTAATGAATAACAAAATAGAATTAGTAAAAATTTATATTTTTACTAAATAGAAACTTTTTATTTATACTAGTAAACTTTTTATTTATATTTTTATATTTAATATATTCATAAAATGATAAGCGCAGATAATAAGTTCTGAAAACAAGGATAATTACAAACAGTTAACTAAACTACTATGCCAATCATGAAATCCTCGTTTCTTTTATATAGGATGATCGAAAAATCAAGCAACCCAAACTTCAATACATTGTAAAACTGGCAATTTAATTTTTAAAAAAATTTTTAAATAGAGTTATTTGTCTGTGGCATTACAACAGTTGGCAACGTTATTTTGTTATTTCATAAAGTTATAAATAAAAGACCTGATAAGTACATACAATGAATTTTTAGGTTTATGACTTTTCAATCACCCTGTACATTACATATATTAATAGCATCTAAATATATTTAATTAAATTTAATTTATTGAAAAAGTTTACTAAAAAATGTTATTTATAAGATACAATATCACTCACATCTTGAGTTCAGTATTTAGTATTCTGACATTTAATAAATACAGGAAATTTTAGGCTGAATTTAATTTATAAACATTATTATAGGAGAAATATGGAAATAGAATGGACAGAGGCGTAACTAGGCATTGGCATTTGGGCAGTTGCCAAGGGCGCAACAGTCCAAGGGCGCCAAGCTATATATTTGCCATGGGCGCTAAAATCCTAGTTACGCCTCTGCTTCTATCCCAAATTATTTCACATTAAATTATCATAAATTCAGTATTTGAATTTTAGCACAGTAAAATATTTTACAAACTGTAATTTTGAATATAATTTATAATAGAATTATCATATATATTAACTTACATAGCATAGTTCGTTATTTATTAAAGTTCAGTAATAACATACTGTATATCATTTCTTGTCATTTACGAAGATATTGTTTCATAATACGTTCATTATTTGATTTCATTTCAGATTTTACTTTGGGAACTATAAATTATAGGAAAATTTAAGTTTGTGGTTTAATAATACTCTAAGGCATTATATTCATGAAAATTTAGGATGATATAATGAAATTTCTATTTCTTAGAATTAATATAAGGGATCCGGAATCAATCCATAAATCCTATATTGTATATGACATGGAATACTGAAACACACACAATTATATTTATATTCAATTTATAGAACTAAGTTATTGGTTTAAGTTTAAATGCGTATGATCAAGTTTCATATGCAATATCTCCACAACAACAGTTACATGAAGATATTCATGCTTGAACATTCCTCCAGTCATTGCATCCACATCAATATATCATACATATTCATTTGTTTGAACATAACACCATTATACAACACAAACACGTTTTCCAAAAGCCATTTTTGAATCCACGTCCAGGAAACGGTAAAGCTCAATTGATAATAATTAACTGAACGGCTAAAGATTTTAGTAATATTTATACAGTTATAAAAATATATTTATTTATAAAATTATTATTTCAGTAAATATGATAAAATTCATTTCATTTAAATAAAACTATTATTTATTGAAATATATTTCTCATTAATAAAGTGTTCATTATCTTGTTTAAAACATTCTTAGAGTAGGAATAATATAAAATTTGATAAATATAAAAATATTTATATGTTATTTTGATAATCAATAAGTCAATTTTGCAAAGTATCATTAGATTAATAATTATATGTAATAATGTTGAATAATTTAAATGTAAATTAAGTCATAAATACAATAATCATATTATACTTAAACATATAGATCAAAATATACGATATATATAATAATTAATATCTATATGTAATATCATAATATGATATCTAATCTCATTATATAATATCTAATAAATAATGAACCGGAAAAGTTGTAAAGATAATTTAAAGCTGATTTCAAAACAAACTCTGAGAAAGTATTGTGAGAGATAACAAATATGGTGGAATAGCAAGTTGAGAAAGCAATTAAGGAAAAGAAAATATTTTAAATGTTTACTATCAGAATATAACAAAGATTATGATACCTATAAAGAAAAGAGAAATACAGGTTAAAGAGGTAACAAAATAAAAATAGAGATTAGAGATACTTTGATGATTGTTTTGTAGAAATAAAAGAAAAATAAAACTATAAACATTTTTAGAAATAATTAGATGAATTAAAGAATTGTAATATTAGATAAATAAAAAGAATAATATATAAAACAGGAAAATTGGTTTTAGATGAAAAGAAAGTATTGGATAAATAGAAGATTTACTTTAATTTACTAAACATTAAAGAAGTCGATAAAACTAAGAAGAAAGAAACCAAAGTTAAAATAGTTAATGTAAAAAAATAACAATCTAACAAGTACACGATGGAAAAATAAAAATAAATAAGTGAAGCTAAATAAAAATTTGATTAAAAAGAAAAATTCCAGAAAACTGAGAGAAAACAGTTATTTGCAGCCAAATTTTAAATTAAATAGTATTTAAATAGTATAACTTATTAAATATTTATAACAATGTATAATCTGGTATTTTGTAAATAAAACAAAACAATTTAAGATATAAAATAAATCAATACGGTTTCAATTCACTAGGGATTAAAAGGCAAATGAAAATATTACGAAAGCTCAACAATAATCGCATGACCTATAATAAAATTTTGCTGAAAAAACTGAGATTGGCTATGAAATTCCGAAGATGAAATTTATTGATATGAAACTCAAAAAAAAAAAAATAAAAATAAAAATATTGAGAAAAACTATATCTAAATTAATAAGTTAAATTAAACTTTGTTTTTCTTATAAGGAAAGAAGTTTAATTTAAAGTACAAAATACAACTCAACTGGCTGAATGGTTTTTAAAAAGATAAATGATTTTAAAGAAACATCTTATTACTTTTTCTTGAAATGTTTTTTCCAATAGGTCTTTGATAAAATATAATAATAGCAAATTCCACTACAATGATTGATGAATATTTCAATGTTCCCAGAAGTAAAATGTTTTTAATTATATATATAAGCTAATAAGAAATAATTTGCAAGAAAATCAATTTTGATTAAAAACAGAGATTACACAATCTCTAAATGTTCATGGTTACCACTTTTTTGTACATTTACTGACATTTAAAAAAAATTAATTCTTAACTTTATTGTTCATAATTTTATTGAAAAACGAATTTTTCTCTAAAATAAACAATACTATAGTTTACTGATATATAGCTATCAATTAATCATTAAGAATAAAAATAAATTTTTTGAATATCATTGATCATGTATTCATAGTTTATTTAAACTGCTCCATTCATAGGAAACTTTAAATTTTGAAACAATATTAATTATAATAAAATTAAAAAGATAAAATTATTATTTTTAAATATTGTCTGCTGTATATAAAATGTTTTGATAGATAATTTATTATTATAACCGAAAGTGTTATGACAGAAAACGATTGGATAAATGAAACATTTATCATTTATTAAGATAATCAGCATAATATACACGAATATTAAAACAACTTTGAAGTATATGATTCATAAAGAAAATGAGACTACAAAAAATACAAACAAATAATAAACAGATTTAAATTTTCCTGATTTATATTCGTTGCTAAATTTGACGAAAGTATTATTACGAAAAATATAATGTTAATATCTAAAAAATATATAAAGATCTAGACTTTCTTACAACGAAAAGTCGAATTTGATAAAATAAGTGAACAATTGCAAACCTCGACAAGAACAATTTGTGCCAATAAAACAAAGAAACGAAGTTAAAAAATCATCGTATTAGTTTAAAATTCTTATCCAAGAAGTAGCATTATCTAAGAAAAAGTCATGAAACATTTATTAGCAGACAAAAAAGAAAATCTTTCAATTGTAGAAACAACATAGTTTATCGATTTCTTTTCTTTTAACCTCTTAGAAGAAGTAATACTCAAGTGGAATTTAAAGGAAAATAATGGATAGTTCATTCTTTATTTGAACTTAAATGTTGCACGCAATTCGATAATTTGCCTTAGTTTTTTCGTGACGTTTCTTTGAAAATTTACAATATGATAAATGGTTATAATTTATATGATAAATATTTTAAAAGAATATTTCGTTTTTAATTTTTTTTATATTTAACTGATTTAATTATTATTAATGCTGTTGTTTAGGAAATGATATTTTTATAAATTGTTTGACGTGAAAATAAAATTTCGCTTTTAATAAATATTTAATAGAAAACGTTTGTGAGTTAAGAGAACAATTCATTTTATCGTATTTAATTTTAGTTGGATTTTTCTCCGATTTGAAAATTTATATTCCATTAATAAATATTTATCTAATTTGCATAAATCGAAGAGAATAATTCTCTACGGTTTCATAAAAATATTCAATATTCATGCAATTCATAAAATTATTAAACTAACTTCAACTACTTTCATTTATTTATCAAGCAAATATTTAAATGATAATTAATTTTAAATTAATAATAAAATTAAAGCGTTAATTATATTTTAAGTATATTTAAATATATTATTTCTTACGGATGAAATGATTTCTCATGATTAATTTAATAAATATGCAATTTAATATGATTTAAAATAATTTAACATCATTTAAACGAAATTAATAATTAAACGAACAATAAACAATAATAAATTAATTTTTTTAATGAAAATTAAAATTTTTCTTAATTGGGTTTACAAATTAAGTTTTAATTCATTAAAAATTAAATTACCTTTATTTTAAATAGAAATGCAAGGTAGTTTTTATCGATAAAAATATTCTTTCTAGTCTTACTGCAGGCAATAAATTTTAATAAAAATTCAATCATTGTTAGAATGTATTTGATAATGTTTATATCCGAATATTTTAATGGATTAATTAGGAAAGAAAGAAATATTTTATTTTTGAATGAAAATATAGACATAAATAATGATTAAACACGAAACAAGTTACATTATGAAAATTTATTATAAAATTGTAAACTTCAAAGTAAGAACTTTTGTCAACATCATCGGTTTACAGCACACAAATTTCATCAATCACAATTTTCAGATATACAATAACTCTTCTGAAAATATATTTATCCAAAGATTCTGATCTCTTCATATTTCTATATTAAGGAAAAATCGATATTAAATTTCTCTTGTTAACTATATCAATGAACAATATTGCTTGGATAATATTTTCTCTCTGCCTTAAACATTAGGCTATATAATATTCATTCGTTAACCACGAACTGAAACAATGATATTAACGCACGAAGACATTAGTAATATCTGAATATAATAAGAAAAAATGCATTAATATTTTAACGAAGTTTTAAAATTATAAACTAGTTAAAATTCCATCCTTCTATGCTATGCTAATATATTAAATCTATTCATCCATCATAGTAATTCTTGTTTTAAAAATATATTTAATAATTTGTAAAGATAATGATGGTCGTCTTCTATTTGAAAACTTGTATGTTTTCATTATAGCCAATTCCCAGTTTGATAAAAACTAATAATGTCTAACATGTTACGTTTTCACTTTCTTGATGGTAAATTCTTCGAACAAGAAAAGCATTATCGACAGTTAGTTGACAGCTTCCAGGAGGAGACGAAAATCGAAGTGTAAATACATTATCGTGCTTGTATGCCGAATTACTTGAAAGGGTACGGAATTATACATAAGGCGGCAAGAAAATCGTTTGTATTATTAATGAATGTAAATTTGTTTTTCTTTTATTATTCATGAGGGAAATGATATCCGGAATGATGAACAACTCAATTATTTTTCTCTAACTCGAATCTATAAATTATTTTCTAATGAATGGTATAATCTTCTAAATTCCATAATTTTTTGTTAAAGTATCTCTCTTTTCTTAATTTTAAAAATAAATATAAAATGACACTCGATAGATTTTTTTTTATAATGCAATACTATCTTGGAAATCGATTTTAAACAAAAGAGAGAGGAAAAAAAGGATTAAAAATGGAAGTAAATTTATTCCCTTTCGATTTTCTTCTTATTATTTTTATCTAGTAATGTATCATTAGCAAAATATATGCATTGGATAATCAGTTTACACAGATATATTATTTTAAAATATCAAATTTGAAAAATATTTCTTTGCAGATAGTCTAAAATCAATTCTGAAAAGAAAATAGTATATTGCAAAAAACTTTAAACAATGTATTATATAATACATAGATAAAACAATTCTCAAAGCATCGAATTTTATACAATAAATCGAAAAAAATTTAAAGAAAGTACTGTATTTTTATCAATATTCATTTTTATTGTAATGCAGAATTCAAACTGAAAGAAACAGTGGGGATTTTCTTCCTTTAAAATGTAACAGGCGTTTGGAAACTTGTAAAATTTGAAAGCAATGAACTGTCACTGGTTACTTATTTTAAGATTTGAAAACAGTTTTTGGTCATAAAAGATATTCCCCTGCACGAAATACATCTGAACGGTAATGAATGTTGACGTAAGAGGTAGATATTCAATATACTGCTGTATATCGACTGTTCGACCTAATTGTATTAGAAAAAAAGGATAGTATTTATCCAGATGTATTAGACTGTTTGGTTTACTTGCTGCTGACTTTTCCACTAAGACATGAATGGTTTTATTTAAGCAAAATTTATAATAGAAAAGTTTCATACAGCATATTAATGCAGATTAAAATTTAAAATAATTTATATTAAAGCATTTTCAGTTAGAATGCTTAAAAACTGATAAACATATGTTAACTTTAAAAAATAATTGTCTTTTCCATTGATCACTTGCCATAATAAATTCTATAAGAATATAAATTCATTTTCATCACAAAATCGCAAATAAAATACACACCCTCCTCTAGTTACGAACATAATTCTTATGCTAGTTTTGTTCGTAATTCGGGTTGTTCTAACTCAGATACGTTGTTATTTAACCCAAAAAACTACTGAAATAACTTTATATATCGTGTTTTGTAATATATTTCACAACTGTACCAGTTAGGAATTTCTTATTTCACAGATTTGAACCAAAACTTTAGATTGTAAAGTGTTTTTCCCACTTAATAATCTCCGCCATTTTGAAATACTGCTGTAATAAAATAACTAGCTGTGTAATTTTACATAATATTGGTTGCTAGAACATTCTGCTATCATATTGTTTAGAATTATGGAGGAGTTTTTGAAGTTTCATGAAATTTGACAATGAAATTTCACGTTCTAAATACGAATGTTCGTAACTAGAGGAACGCATATATTAAAATACAGAATTTTAAAAAAATATTATAGAAATCAACAATTTTAATAAAACATATAAATGAAATACTTAATACTTTTTAAAGTATAGCAATAAAAAAATTACTTTTGATCGCAACAATTTACAATATTCATTTAAGAGGAAATAAGATAGAATATTTTACAATATAAAAATGCGTTATGTTTCCTATAATGTTGCAGATAAACAGAAAAACTCAAGAAATTAATAAAAAACAACATTAAAGGATCTTTAAAATGATACTTACATAACCTCATTAATTATTTAGTGAGATTATGTGAGAATTAAAAACATTATTATTTAAAAACTTTAAACCTTCATAAAGCCACAGGAAAACAATAGTTGTTTAAGAATTGAAATTAGGTGAAAATCGATAATAATTTTGCAGAGAAAATCATTAAACCGATTTGTTGATCGATATTATACGAAAAAATAACTTTCTGGATAAATCTTTAAATTTTATTCTCTTCTAAAAATGAGAAAAAAAATTAAATTTTATTTATTAAACACAGAATTCAATAGCAATTCGAAATCTAAAAATGTAATTATCAATTATATATTCTCGAATGGTTAATTTCAAATATTTTTTAATCCTTAATTCAATTTTAATTATCAAATGAAATATATAAGTCTGTGAATTTAACAATAGAGGTTCGCAATATTTATTGTGATGTTATGTATTGTCAAAATGTGATATGAACATTGTTTGGCATAGTTTTTACGTCTTCTTATTTTCCATTTTGTAACATAAAATATGTTACCATTTTACGTTATAGGATTGAATCCTGGCAAAATTTTCTGGGAGTTATGTATACAAATGCTCAGACACGTATATCTATTCCAGAGATGCTGATCTCTGGAATAGATGATGTAGATCAGGGGTCGACAACCTACAATATGCGTGCCACGCCTGGCACGCGAACGATTTTCAGTGTAACTCAGATTAAATTGAAATATATTAAAAAATTATATTTTTTGCGCAATATTAGCATTAACATCTACAAGTACTTTCCAAATGTAAAGAACCATGCAAATAGATTAATCGTTAACCAAAACTAATTTCAAAAGTATGTTGAAGAGCTCAAAGAAAAATCTGCAAAACGAATCTAAAGATTTCCAAACTCAACCTAGAATCGCGAAAGACTCTAGAAAAAACTGTCTGGAGAAGTCGACTACTGTCATTCTCGATTATTGGATGTCTTTATCCGAAATATTTAATTGTTTGAAGAAAATCGCATGTGCTCTGCTTTTGGCATTTGGCTCAACTTATCTATTTGAACAAATTTTCTCATATACGAAAAAATATTTTGAGTGTACAAAGGAGTTATCTAATGCTACAATATTCAGAAGCTTGCATAAAGCTAAAAATGAAAATTACATATCTGATATTGAGCAAAGATGTACAGGGACAAAATTTGTATTAATTAATTAATGGCTGTTATTATAAAGAATGATTAATCCGATCAGAATTCTTGATAATGTTTTCTTATTCAAGCTATGTATTTTGTATTTTAAAACTTGTAATTTATACTTTGTAATACGATTTGTAATAAATGTGTTAAAAATTAAAATTTGACAAAATATATTTTCACATATGATCCTATGTCTCTTAAAATATTGAATGGATAATATTATAAGATCCGGTTATGATGTGCTTCAAAAGTACATTATAGAAAATATAATTTTGTATCGTAAGCAGACTTATTTCGATACTATAAAAGATTGGTAGAATCAAATCGGCCCGCGGAATGACAATATAACATAGGTGTTCGGCACTACACCGCTGAAAGGTTGCTGATCCCTGATATAGATAATATATTATTGATCTGATTTAGATGAAATTCGAAATTTGTCGAATGGTTTTTGTGAAGAATCCAAATATCATACGAAATTTCTTGAAAATCTGTCGGAAGGATTTAACATGATAAAGAAAATGATTATAATAAATATTTAATAAAACATCTAAAAATGAATTCTCAAGTCTTTTGTAAACTAAATTGAATAATCATTGATTTCTAATCCAATTTTAATTCCAAGTTAAATTTCATTAAGAGAATGCATAAATGTTAAAAAGAAAGAAAATATAGCAAAAGTAATGCATAAAAAATAAATTTAATTCAATTACAATTGCTAGTTGATTTTAAATAAACAATTCATCAAAATTTAACTTTAAACATGTCAATTTAATAAATATTCAATCTCCTTTTTCTCATAAAACAGAGAGATTAGATCAGATAGAGAACAGATATCTTCTCGAGAAGATTATTTTTTTTTTTTCTTATATTTAATAATATAAATTTAGCTCTAATTTTTTTAAAAAAGATATAACTAAAAGTTTCAAGTAATTATTTATGGAAATTCAGAATCGCAAATCTGACATTAAATTTAAGTACAATTACATTACAGTATTACGAAATTAATGTAGACAAAATCAATTTTATATTAGAAAAGTTCATTCAAGAATAAAATGTTAAGCAAAATTTGTTTAACATTATTAAATCATGAAGCGAGCAAGATAATGGATTTTATATCATTAATATCTAATTTATATGTGTATAATTTCATTTCGTAGATGTGTAGACTTATTTATAGAATTAAAGCAATGAATCATAAATATTAAAATTCAGTTAGGAAGCATTTTTAATGTGTTGTGATGATAATATGTCAACAACTAAATATTTTAGCTGTTAAATATTGCAAATTTCTAAATACAGTTCTTGTAAATTATAGTAGATCAGTTGTTCAGATTTATTTATAAAACTTTGAAATAGGCTAGAATCCATATTGTAATTTAAAGTATTCACAGCTGATTTAATATATATTGAGATAAAAAAGCATGCTAATCAATAAAATGTATTTTATTTTGTTTTCTGCAAATATATATTGGTTAACCGATTGAAATTTTATTAGAGAGAACGGGAGACTGCATAGTCTCGGAGGAAAAGTCCAACTAAATTTTCCATATTAGAAAAAGAAGACAGCAATACTGTACTGCATTTAAAAATAAAGTTACGATAGAAAAAAATCGATATTTCAAAATATAAAATTGAGATCCTAGAATAATTATAAAAGCTGATAAGCTGTTGAAAGTTAAACAAGAATGAAGAACTAATCAATATAGAATTCTAATAAGAATTATGCGAACGCTTTAATAATTCTAAACCGAATAAATATAAATTTTAATAAAAATTTTAGAATCTATTTCAAGAATCCTAAATGAAGCTGCTGGCTCGAGTATCTCCGTCCGAAAAGCTCGAATTTTTTCTCAAGTAGATGATCGAAATTCAAGTTTTTTCTTAAATAAGCTCGAGCATCGGTCTTTTTAAGTTTTGTAAATTGATAAAAATTATTTAATGAACAACAGAAAATTATAACTCATGAAACGCCAGCAGTGGAATAGAATTTATAAAATGGTAATATTAACCATTTCTGTTTAGCCTAGTGATTTAATATTTATTTTTTATTAAATTAAGGCGTTGCAATTTTGAAACAGTGGTGGGATGATCAGTTCTATAGCAAAATCTATGATTACAGATCAACTTGTAATGGAAAAATAGTTTGATATCAAACAACAACATATGATAAGAGAATCCTAATAAGACTGTGTATATGATATAGTCAAATGCCATATTTTTGCTACATGTTGATAGGTAAAGATCAATGGATATCATTGTGAATTTACTATGAAACACATTTTAAGTAAAGAATCTTTATTTGTCGAACGTTGATGACATTTCAATCGTTCTGTTTTTAATTACTTGAAGTTTATTGGAAAGAACATTAATGATTATGGCCTTCCTTATCAGATAATGATGTTTTACAAAAATTTATGATTATATAATTTTCATTTTATATATTTAATAAGACAATCATAATTTTACATGAATTATGATTTTCTGCACTTATTTTTACTAATTAAGTTTTTCAGGTATATTTTTCTTAGAATGAATGTTCTTACTGCTGTTAGTTGTTTGATTTTAATCAAATACCGATTTAAAGTTTTTGAATATTATTGGTTATTATGTGTTAGTCTTTGCTTTATGCAATTATATATTACAAACTGTTTTTTATTTTTATAAACATTATTAGGATAGTTAATTTAAACTGTCATACTGCTCATGGTATATATTTTATTTGGCATCGACTATTTTTAAAGCACACCACAGAATAGTCAACACCATGGTGGGATCAACTGGAAGATTGAAGAACTGGGTTTAACGAGCAGGATCCGAATCCTTCTTCAAAAACTGGATATGTGGGACCCAGAATCGAACCGGAGATTCTTCAAGTTGGTAAGCGAATGCTTTACATGCTTTTCTACAGACCTTATAAACATTGTATTGGTTGTAATTTGGCCTAGACAATCCACGTATTACGAAACAAAATAAATCACAAACTAATCATTATGGTCTTATTTCATTAATCAGGGATTGATCCCTGATTGATGAAATAAGAGTAATGAATTTATAAATAATATTTATTAAAGAAAACTCTGATAACTCGATTTTCCTACCCTTTTCCTCAGTATCAGTTTAACAGCTCGAGTTTATGAAAACATTCGTTTCAATAACTCTAATCCTAAATATTAAGAATTAAAATTTTTAAGAATAGATACTGTATTTAGTATTGAATAATAATTAGATCAGCAGTTCTCATAAAAAAATATATCTTTGGTCATAGTTATTCAAAATTCTGTAACTTTAATATAGAAAATGAAGATACTCACACAAAATAAAACAGTATAATATTTGTAACTTGAAATTTTTGCGGTTACCTCACCAATATTGGGACGTTGATGTATTTTTATATTTCAATTTTCGAATGTTTAAGAAAAACGGAAGATAGATTTAAGAAGGTTCCTGATAAAGAGTAAACAATCATAGTAACTTTGATAGTTCGTGTAATCAAATGTTGTATCAAGAGCTTTATTTGCTTTTAAAATACAGTATAACAAATAACAAATAATTATCCTTCAATTAATTATTTGTTATATTTGTTCCTGATAAAGATTTATAAACCGTAGAAGTTATTGATAATTTAAAAGTAATGAATATAAAGAAAGTATGAATCTCTAACCTATTTCAATGTATTACTTTCTTACCTGAAGTTGAAAATACAATCGCCATTTTGTCGGTATTTGAGATCCACTAGTTAAATGATATAGTTAGTATTAAGTTTATGGTATGCTATATTTTTAAAACTGCTAATACACTACTGATTGCAATCAGATTTTACTTGAATATATTATATAATCGATTATTCTATACACATTCTATAATAAAATGATTATTTATACATAAAAATTCTGTTTTAATAATATATTCTGTGAATATAAACTTATAACACAAAAATCATGTTGTTTTTATGCTATTTTGGATAACATCTTTATAATGATCCAACTCTTATCGAATACATTTTGCTTCATTTATTGTATGTTTATTATAAAGCTGTCTCACAGTTTTATAGGAAAAAACTCCATAAATATTTTCATAAAAAGTATATATTTATTTCTATTTGAATTTGTATTTGATTTTAAATTACAATTCTGCTTAACAAGTCTTCTTGATAGAATTCGAAATGGTTTTTTATTATTAAATATCGTTTGAAGATTGTGTAATATTCAAGTACAGTATATAGAGTACGATATGTTATTAACTATTTTTATCTTCATAATATGCATGATAAATCAGCATATTAGTTCAAGCAGAATGGAGTACCTCGTGTTTTTGTAAATAGTATCATTGTGTAGCTAGACATCATTTCTGAAAATGATGGGTTTGGAAGAGGGAATGCCACTAAATGGCCTCAGACTAATTTAAACTTTTTTTAGAAACTTCTATTTATAAGAATGAGTTAAAGAAAAAAATATCAAATACTGAAAACATAATGCAGACAGAGTAGTAAATGTGTAATGTTAGTAAAATAATATTTTGATATTGTAATGTAGATTATATGGAAATTTGAAATTTATTCATACAAAATTATGCTATATTTTATCATTTACAGTTTACTTTATCAAATTGGTCTATAAATAAATTTTCAATAGACTCTAAAAAATAAATAATATTCTAGTTTACTGCATTATAACTGTTCTTCGATTGTATACGATGTATAGGATGAATTATTTTCTGTATATTGTCATTAGCATTCAAATATTTAATGTTTCATTTTCTTTTCATAAATGATTTCTATAGATTACCAATGATTAACTGTGAAACGTATCTAATAGATGTGGCAACAATTTAATTGATCGTGTAAAGCAGGAAGTCCATTATTCGGTAACACATATTTGATACGGGTTATCATCGAATCAGCTCTGATGAAAATACAGGTGATTTATTCGATTTACTGTCATGAGTTGGCTAAACTGTTAACTGGTTTTGGTTGGATTTTGTTTAATTTAATATCTAATTGATCGTTAAATTATATAAATCAATTTTTAGTCAATATAATATAAAATTCTGAAAATTAACTCCAACTTATCATAAAACTGCTATTGAATTTTTTCTAAAACAGTATTTTGAAATACTCTAAGAAAAGTTTTGATTTTATCCCTAAACTAATTACTGTATATAACTATTTCGTCTTGATCAAACATGATGAAATGTATTTATTTCAGTTTTCATAAAAGTTATAAAAAAATTAAAAATTAAATAAAATAAGATAACAAAACAAAAATATTCATGATGAATGAAATTGAAATAATTAAAATTAAATAAAATGTGATTTAAAATTTAATGGATATTTTATTAGCAGCATATAAATGAAATGGATTTAATTGTATTGTAGTTTTAATGCATAATAATAAATCTGATAATTTGAATTAAATTGGTGATGCTTTATGTTTAAACTTATCTTTTATGTTTCCCTAATAATTTATGCATTTTTTATGTTAATGATTTGCGTTTTATATCAGCTCATCCCAAAAGTAATTTCGTTTCTAGCATTAAATTTTGAAAGGATGTAAAAGATAAAACACTTGCTAATTTAATCAAGTATATATCTTCCATTTAAATCAATAACAATCTTCTAACGTTGTGAAGCTTTAAAAATTCATGTTTAGACAAGCTGAGATATGTTTGAACAAGTACCGTATAAAAAAGACATTACTTTTGGGATGATTGATATTTACAACATACGGCAATTTGTAAATAATCTAGGCTTTCTATGACAGATCAGTATTTTTAATATTTCATAATAACGTTTCCAAATCTAACAAAAATAATTATTTATTTTACAACATTATTTTGTTGAGAGTACATTGGCTTACAAATTATAAGCTGATGATGTATAATATAATTTATACGTCTGCTTTTAAATTTATCTTTTCTTAACTTCGAATATTTTAAACTTATTTACTGATTTACGAGAAAATAATTGGAAAAATAAGCTGTGGAAAATTTAATCTGCTTGATATTCCTTATATCTCTGCCAGTTTGAAATGCCATATTAGATTTGAGAGAATTTAAAAATTAATGCCTGACTGTACTTTGTGTTTTAATGAATAAAATTAATGGCTGTAAAACCAATAAATGATTTATGCTAAAATGTCTACTCTAGTACGATGATCTTATATTTTGTGTAGGCTACCATTTATTCCAAATATAGTATTCCATTAAAATTAAAATTTCATTAAAAATTTTAACATAATTAGATTATAAAATAGTTTTCCTAAAAGCATTTCAATGGTAAAATTAGTAATTTAGAGAAAAATATTCCAGATGATTCAAAGTATTTTAAAATTTATTAATTAATAATTATATTTGCTTCATCGAGAGATAATAAAATTAATGATGATAAATTTTCATCCAAAAAGTCATGAATAATTTATTATTGTGCTATATAGATGTAATTAAAAATAGTTAATTATATAATCATAAATACAGTATAATTTTATCAATTAATTGCAATTTATAAAAGTTATTGACTGTGTTAAATTAAGCATAAAGCAATTATCATACATGTAATTAATCAGTTATCATAATAGTGTAGCTTTCATTATTTCAAATATTAATATAAATAATTAATTAAATAGATAATGAAGATTTTGAGAGGTCTTAATTAATGAATTAGAAAAAAAAGAACAAACTTTTGTTTGAGACAATGACTGCTGCATTTGACATAAAGTCACTCCATCTCTCTTGTTAAGAATTATTATTATTGGAGTTAAGAAGTTATCATTGGATAATCCTGATGTGACATTTTTTTCTCTATAAATCAAACTGAAGCTAAAAATTTTTTAAAACTGTATAAAAAGAATTATGAATTTAGCTGAAAGCAAATTAAAATTTTCAAATTAATTTTGTATAGTTGTAGGAACGTTTTTGGTTATTTAAAAACCATAATAAACTTAGTAATTTTATTGTAATATACTAAAATCATCAGAATTTAACAATATATATTTTGAATATTGTGAAGAAACCATTATATTTATGATGATTATTTCATAAATCATAGAATATTTCTTAAATATACTATATACAATTTTTATCTCGGCAAAATATTTGTGTTACTTTATATAATCTACAGGATTATAAAGAAACCAAAAAAATAATTATTTAGATAAATTACTATAAATGATTTTAACATTTTAAGATCTTTTAAATAGTTGCCAATTTCCTTACTAAATGATTTAATAAGCGTTAACAATAAATAATTTTATAATAATAACAAAATTATTACTAACAAAAAAATGATAAGCACTTATACATAATGCAGTATATTGCATAACATTATTATTCTCTGGTTTAAAAACAATTATAATTTTGTAATCATAAAAAGCGTCTGTCTTTTTGAATCCCAGGAAATTTAGATAAATTTATTTAGTCAACATTTTTTTGTTTCGATATGTCAACTATGTGATGTAATCACATAGTTAGTTGACCTATCGAAACAAAAAAGTGTTAAAAATGTTAGTTGACCTATCGTTCTGATATTTTTTATATCAGAACGATATATCAACTAAATATGATGTAATATATTTTTTATATCAGAAATAATTCACTCAACTCTTAAATGAGAAAAAATCCTTTTATAGTCGAGTATATATCCATCAGGAAAATTTCTTCCTTACCTTTCAAGAATGTTATCACGTTAGAAGTGAAGATTCGATTACCGATTACTCATCCATATACGCGTATACTTGTTAATCGTGAGCGACAAAAGTGAAGATATTTGGAAACAATAAGTGACAGGAAATGTTTATTTTGTTCCAGAACATCTGTTTGGATATTCTAATGCAATTGTGCGAGTAATTCAATAAAAATATCAAACTTTTCTGCAATTTTATGAATGTATAAACAGATTTTATCGAATATTCGTCAACAAGAAATATATTTCGTTATATTATCATGGAATTTATATTTTTGTATTAAAAAAAATGATCATACGTAGTGATGATATTTTAATGTCAAAATAAAATATAATAATTTTGTGATTACATATTTAGATTGCAACTATTGTCTTATAGTTAAAATAATTAGAAACTAAAGGTATTTAAACATTTTTTAATGTTTTTTAAATTTAGCTTTGTTTAGAAAATATCACAAAAACACTTAAAACTCTTAAACAGAAAATCTAATTATTTTGGAAGTTTTCTACAGATTGAAAGCAAATTGTTTCAGTTTAATTGTTTAAATGGAAAAATAAATCCACGAATTAGCCAATATATTAAATAATTCATCTTCAATTTTAATAGATTGAAACTTATGAAAATTTTAATAGTTTTATATAAGCTACGTAAATCCAGACTTTTATTATCACAGTAATATCATTAAAAGTAGAAAAAGATAAAATGAATTAGGCTGTGCCTTTAAACATACATTAATTATCTTAAAAAAAAGAAAAGATGCGCCGTTTATTGGTAAGTGCTCTTTATCAGAAGAGAGACGATTTACAATTTATTTTATGCTTTAAATTAAACTATAAATCGTAAAATAAAAATTTATGATATTATAAATATTTAATAATTTAAAAAACAATATTAAAAAAATAATTATAAGTTTTATGAATGTGATCTTTAATTAATTAAACTATATAATTTATAAAACGATAAATGTAAAACTCTTAAAAATTAATCAACCTGATATTTAATATAAGTTTTTGAAATAATATTATAATTTTATATATTTTCAAAATATCATACTATATTTCATATTCAAAATATTATATATAAATAATTAAAGAAAAATCATTATGATAAAAAAGAACTGTAATGTATAAGCATTGCCATAACATTTTAACTTTCACTTAATTATGTTTCGATAAACTTTTTTGATACTTAATATAAAATTTTATTTATTGCTTTTGCATAAAATAAAATTTTCGAAAATAACTTAGAAAACCGTTTTATATTTAATCTTCGAAATAAAATATTCTTTAAGTATACTATATGTTAACGTAGTTTTGCTTTGAATTAAAAAGAACTTACTGGATTCTATATAGCGTAAAAACATATTAAAAATAAAAAGTATATACATATAACGATGCAATACAAGCATAAACACATATAAATATTTAATGCAAGTAATTATACGGTAATTAATCAAATTCAACGTAAATCATTAGTTTCTACTTCAATTCTATATATTATTTTTTAAACTTATATATATTATTAGATATTAGCAAATTTAAAAGTTTAATACTTTGATAAAACAATTAAATTTATTAACAAGCTACATGTTTTATTTTAGCTTCAGTCCAGTCCCGTATATTAGCACTGCAAGTTTATATGTTTAAGGTTATCACTTATCTTTTTCCATTTTGATTTTCTAGCCTACAGTATTTCATTTCATCATCTATTAGAAGAATCTTATTTGGTAATAATGAATTTTAATTTGTTTATTTTTCACTCGAATTATAAATTTCGTGGTTCTTGGTATAAATTCTTCATAGTTATGGTTTGACTTAAGAATTGATTTGTTCTAATATTTTAGAAATTATTTGTATATAATATAAATAAATTAAAAATGATTTATTGTATATTAGAAAGATTGAATTGAAATGGTTAATAATCATCTCATTTTAATAAATTATAACTGTAATCGTTATATTGAACTACGAAGTCTTTTATATCACGGTGTTAGTTATCAACCATTTTTCAAAATAACTCTGTTTCACAACACTAACTTCTTTTCTATTTTCATTATTGTTATAATAAAACTCTTAAGAAAAACTAATACATTTACCATCGTTAAAACATCTTAGACTTCAAAAATGTAAAGAATAATGTATTTGCAATTCATGTTAGAAGCATTAGTTAAAACGAATTTATAATGCTCATTAATCTCATTATATGCCTGAGTTTTTAGTTATTATGCATATTGAACACCATCTACTTTTAAAAAATGTATGATTAAAAAGAGAAAAGATAGATAATACTGTTATTAATAATTAACATGCAATTCCAAGTATTTCCAAGATAGAATAAAAGGAAATCTTAAAAAACTAAGGGAAAGTTCAAATTAATCGAAAGAATTATGACATCTATTTGTGTTTTAAGAAATGTATGAGACATATTTAAAACTTTAAAGATGATATTTTAACATAAAGCATAAAAATAGGCTAAAAAAAGACATCAAAGGAGAAAAAACTGTGAGACGAAGTCAGAAAGAGTGAACACAAACAGAATAAAATACATCCAAAATAGATATAGCTACAATAAAGATGATAAATTCAAATTAATGTGTATCCTTCATTTTATGTTCAATGTATGTTTTGGGTTCTGTAAAACTATTTTACTACAAACAACTGATAATATATCCAAATTCTTCGATAGCATTTGAATTATTTTTTAAGGTAAGTAAAACGAAATATTTGTTTTATGTATTTAATTGCTGTATATTAAATAAAATAAACAAACAGTAATTATTTTAAGTGAAATTTCATAAATCGATTATGTGACCCTTATCATTATTCCAATTTGACATTTTCTTAAAATCTGAGTGTGATCAAAATCGGACCAGACCATTATGACTATAAAAAATCATTAGATTTTGATGATTTTCAAAATAATTCGTTGCTTGATGAATCTCAACGATGTATGTGAATTTAATTCAAATCGGATAATATTTACGCAAGATATTGCCTCACCATCTGTGAATATCATTTCTCTTATAAATCCACGTTATTTTTAAAAGACAATTTGATAGTAGATTCCAAGAACATGTGTGAATTTCATTCCAGTCGAATAATATTTACGTGAGATATCGCGAACTCACAATGGGTAAACTTGACTCATATAACTTTCATTGCATTTGGTTTGGAAAGAGTGAAGAAGAAAAAAATCACGAAACTATTGAGACAACGTGAAGCTGTCTTTGTAAGTGATAGAATAAAAGCTTTATTTCTAGTGACAGATGGTGATTATTCTTCACATAACACACTAAGAATCCTTTTATAAACAGAGGTTAGTGAGTTTATTCTTCAAGTCTTGATCTTTTAATTAAAATATCTTCTATATTGAGTTTTAAATAAATTTTTTATTCTTAATTAAAACAATTTTATCTTCTCAGTTTAGTTCATGAAATTGCAAAGTGCGACTTTTAATTAAGATGAAGTTCTCCAGAGAAAATATTTAGTATGCTGTGTTAATGAAATTTTTTAAGTCTGAAGTCAGTTTATATATATACGGTTCACATTTTTCTGACATTAATTAATTACATTATTATAAAATTAAAAATAAATATTTTAACTAATAAATGAAAACTAATTATTATAGATTAATTTTAACACTTTAATCGTTGTTTAATTATCGCTTTATATTTATCTTTAGCTATTTATTGATATATATTTAATATTTAAGTTATAACTAATGAAATTTGTGAAAAAGATCCTTTGTACCAATTTAAAACAAATTTTCAGCTTAAAGTAGATTTATTATTTTTTAAAAATTTAACATAAAATGATGATTCTTAAAAATATTCTTACAAGTTAGCATTGGTAACAGTAAGGTGAAATTTGATTACATAAAACAATAGATAGACTATAAAATTTTATATTAACCTAGATAATAATAATTCAGATATAAATATTAAAAAACAAAAAAACCATAATATCAATATTCCATTATGATAATTCTGTAATTTTAATGTTGCTTAAAAACTAATAACACTATAAAATTTTATATTTATCATTATTAAATACTGATTTTATGGATTTTTTTTCTTTTAATTTTTATATCTGAACTTTCATTATCTAATAAATTTTGCAATCTAAAATAGTTTTCAATGCAATAAAATCATTCTTTAATACTAGATTCATCATTATATTTATGAAATTCCTTAATATTGATAAATAATTTTCATTTTTAAATTCTTCGGTTAATTTCTAAAGCAAAGAAAAATATATTTTTCAATTTTATTGAAATATATTATTTTTCAATTTATAATAATATTAATAAAATAGGAAAATAAATCAATAATTTATTCTATATTTCTTAAAGCTCAGATTAAGTTTATTGTTTTATTATTTAAATATTTTCTATAACTTAGAATTCAAAATCATTAATTGATTTTGCACAAATCTGTTACTACAGTTTTTAAGACTTTACTATTATTTCATAATAGTAAAGTCTTAAAAAATGCAGAATTTTTTAATTTTAACAATAAAAATATATCTTAATGTGAATGTTATATTCAATAAACCGATTAATAAATAAAATTTGCAGTTTTAGATTAGTACAAAAGTCGATCGATATTTCTTATAATGAAAAAAAAAAAAATCTCATTAAAAAATTAAATTAGATATAAAATTTTATTTCATATATTTTTGATAAATCATAAAATAATTTATGCGAAAATGCTCAAGTGGTTTTCATTTGAAGAAATAAATTTTGCTCTTAAAATTTCAAAGATCTGTAATTGCTAAATCATTTTTTGATTGCATAATGGAGTTAGAAAAGTATGAAAATTAGCTCTGTCCGTTGCCTATCTTCACGATATATCACGAAAATATTATCCAATTTTAATGAAATTCACAAATATTATTGAGATCCTATAGAGAATCGATTCTACTAAAATGATCAAAAATCGAATTATTATTATTATTATTATTATAAACTAATAAAAAGTATAAAATCGAAACAATAGAAAGAATGGCACGGATTAATTGGTCGATTTTTACCGACATATTTCTTTTAATTACCACTTGAAAATTTAAGAGATGAAATCAGAAAAGTAATTCAAAATTAGTTGAAGTTTGTAAGTAGCACAGGCATTTATTGAAAATCGAACTGAATATTGAAATGATCAAAGTTTTATGATCTATTTTCTAGACATTAATATCTAAACTTCACCATTTAGAATTATGTATTGTAAATATTTTTTCATGAACTTCATGTGAACAGTAAGCGATCAGCGTCTCTCATAAAACAGAAAATGCCTCTTTTTTATTTTTGAATTCTATCTATTATGCATGAAATTTATATTTCATGCATAATAGATATTTCTTTAGGCAAAAGTCATTTTCAATAGAGATCGATTGGATTTTATTATTTTTATCCATAAAAACAAAACATGGATATTTATTGGATAAATTTATCGTTTTACTATAGCATGAGGAGCATTTAACATTACCAAACATTAAAAAAAAAAAAATTATTTAAGCACTTCTGCTTTACTATCAAGTATTTTAACAATATTTTATAAATTTATAAATAATGCATTTTAAAATCTTTGAAGTAATAATCTAAGAAAAATAATTTTTACTAATTTCAAATTTTTATTAAATGAGATTAAACTTAATAACAAATTTTATAAAATTAAATATCAAAGAATATATAAAAATAATAGTAAATAGGATTTCAAAAAAGTTGAAATTATATTTTAAAATATTTTAAAGAACAACTTTTTAAATCTATAAAAAATTATATAAGTTATATATTTTTTATTTAAAATTAAAATACGACTATTTTAAAATATACTTAATTATAATTATTCTTTAATCAGAAAAATATAAAATAGACGTATACAAAATAGAGGCGAATCTTTTAATTGTAAAAAATCACTACTTTCTTCCAACGAAACAATCAATTTTTTCCAATTGTTGAATAATGCTTTATCATTATTCAAATATTAAAATCAAAATATTAATATTTTTAGTATTTTTTAAAGACAACTTTAACAATTTCCTATATTAATAATTATTATATATTAAATTGAACCCAAATTTATAGCATATGTAAACAGTAAAATATTATTTTATAATCCTACTATTTGTGTTCGAGATACTATAATATAATAATGATATCCGTTCGGATAGCAATATTGAAACAATAAAACAACTATTCATAATATAAACTTAAATCAATATAGAATTTATGGATCATAAACGGAAAACCCTTATAGAATTGATATAATTAAATTTACAGTTGACATTACCGTAAAGGATACAAATTTCTCTTTGATCTCTTTAATCTTCAACGTGTTATTTTTTCTCTTAAGTATGTGATAAGTATGCAAAATTTTTTAATACATAATACATAAATAATTTATTTTATTTTTTTATATTAAAATAAATTTTATATTTAATATATTTGTTGAAATTTATTTAATAAAATATAAATGCATTCAAATATTTGTGACTTTGAGAATATTTATTCAATAGTTATTATAGGAAATTATTTTAAAATATGCTTCTCGATAGGTTTAATAATTAAATTTTGAAAATTTTAACAAGCAAATTAACAAAATTCCTGAATAGTTTTAATATATCTTTGTTTCAAAGATTCATTAATAATCGAAAGAATTTTCAATCTAGCAATTTACATACTAGTATAAAGATCCAGTAAATAAAATAAAATACTGTATAGTTTTATAGATTAATTAGCTATTTCAGTTAAGAGACGCCATTTATCTGTAGAAATCTTTCAGATTCAGCATACACGAAGATCTATCTTTATTTCTAAAACTATCAAGAGGTGCTATTTCCTTTGACCTACTTTATATACTATAAAACATTACTTACTCTGACAATCGTTATCAGAGGATTTTAATATTATACAGATATAAATATACTACAATTTGTTTTTCTGATGAAATGTTCTGAATATTATCTTTCTTTATAGATATTTAAGTATTTTTTAATGTGTACTTGAATCTTTTCAAATTTCAAAAATAAGTTACATCGTTAAAAAATAATTTTCTTTGTAAGATTTAGAGAAGTAAATTTTGGAGAAAATAAATTGATCTGTAGAGTATGCAATATTTGAGAATAATAAGTTTGATATAAGTATACAGAATTAATTATAAATAATCAAATCGTTATATATTATTCGTAGACTTATAAAAATATATTATACACAATTTAAACTATTTTAAATTATCCCATCATTCTGATTCTAAATTCAGATTAATTAGTGTTATTTCTACTTAGATAATTTAGTTTTATAAACTATTCAATAAGAATATTTTTAAATGAAGTTTCAGAAAACTTTTGTTAAAATTTCAACAAGAAATTCTTCCTAGAAAATCCATTCTCTTTGAACGTCAAGGCTAAAAATTATTTATAACGTATATAAACACAAAATTCAAATACTGTATTTAGAAGTTTCTTTATTCTGTTTTAGAGTCATTTTAAAAATTTTAAGTTATGCAAATGCTATACTTCAAATATTTTATCAAGTTGAATTAATTTTTTTAAACAACTTTGATTTAAATCTTAGCCAAAAATAAAAAAAAAATATTTTTATAATTGATCTTCTTTAATAATTTTATCATTATTTAAATTAATAATTATTAATAAATCAATAATTACCTTTTTTTAGAAATATATTTAAGTTAATACTATTTATTTTATGTAAAATTTTATAACAAGAAAACGATTTTATAAGTATCTCTTATTTAAGAAGTTTATAATAAGATCCCAAGTGGCTAAAAAGAAACTATTGTATTTATTTTCGAAAATTATAATAATGAAAAATTGTAATCTGTTATATAAAATTTTAAATATTTTTATTTATTTATTAAAAACTATATTGGGAAATATAGAATTTTACTTATTATTATAATTTTTTTATGTTAATATCTTCACTCAGTTGGCTGTATTGGCATTTTCAAATAATCCTAAGGAATGATAAATCTTTTCTATACTTTAAAATTTTTAATATTCTATTTTTTAGATCAAAGATTAAAGATATTCCTTATTTAAGACGACCTAGTTTTCCCTAGTTCCATAACTGAATGTTACAGACACAAAACAAAAATAAAAAATGCGAATTAACTTATAAAAAACATCTGTATAAAAAATGATATTGGGAAATTGGACTAACATTAAAGTAAACTTAGTAAGAACTTGATATTATTTGATTACAACACTTAAATTTTAATCAGTTAATAATAAATTCCAAAATATTTTATGAATTAAAATTAATAATAAAGTAATTCATGTATTAGATAGAATCAGTAATAAGTTAATCGCTAATTTAAAAATTATTTAAATCAAGAAATTTCAAATTAGATTCGTCCTAGGCAGCTAATATAGGCCTATATGATATTTTCTGAGTATTAATTTGAAATTAAAATTGAATATATGATGCTGTATCTCATCTACAAAAATTATTGATACAGGATAAAAATCATTAATTAAACTAAAATTTATCATTTGAGTCACAATTTTATAATTTATTCATGTTTAATACATTCTGTTATGAAGAAATACAAATTATTTCAGTTGTTCTAATAAAAATAAAAATATATATACTGTTGCACTCGACATATTTTAACATTACATTCGATTTATGTTTTGAATCTAGGACAGGAAGAAAGATATTTCTCAAATTTGTTTCGTTTATTCGAAAATAGCGAGAAAAAATCTCTTTGCAATGCCACACTATTCATAAATGTATAAAAAATATTTCGAAAAATAAATTGATTCGAAATTGAAAATCTAGAACAACTTTCAAGGCTAAAATTTTAAAGATATTTTAAAATCTTTTAGATTTCTCCGTATTGAGGTCGTAAAACATCATTAATCCTAAATAATAGGGAGATTAGTCGTTCGGATTAGAGATATTCCAAATTAATGAATTGAAACCGTTTCTAGTCAGATTTAACAAATAAAAAAAAAAATATTTCAAAACCAATATTAGCAATATTTAGACAAACTTGCTATTTCAGAATATTGTTTAGCTTTTTAACCATTATTAAATATTGTTTTAAATTTAAATAAGTACGGTTTTTCTATAAAAGGAAGTATAGAGTAGTACTGTATAGTGTTGTGCATTTTGAAATAGGACTATATATAGATATAATAAAAGATCTAGTTTATATATATATATTATTACGATAAGTGAACAATATTTAGAAAGAATATGATGTAATATTAATCGAAATTGTGGATTTCGATCAATTTTTTTTTATCCTGATAAAGCGCTATAGGAATTGATCGTATCCAGAATTTATTATATATCTAGTAATAGATATATATACTGTATACATATACTATATACTAGATTACTATATATCTAGTAATATATATATATATAAAAAGAGATATGCTTAACCGCCATATATATAATATATCTAACAAAAATAAAACTAGTTATCCATATTGAAGAGTTCGGAATACTTATGATCACAGTTCGCGGCTCCAGCTCAAAGCAATAAAAAATTTAAAAGATTTTAAGATAACATGCATAATAAAGTTGCAATGATTTATTAAAATATATAATGTAATCTTTTTAAGCGATTTGAATATCAATACATTCGTATTTATATATAAAATTAATTTTTATGCATTCAGTTCTTTTGTTTTCAATTTTCTTTCAATTTCAAACGATTATAATTATTATGATTATGTATTTTGATGACTGTTTGGAATTCATTCAAGATTATTCAATGGATTTAATTCCGGATGAAAACATGTCCGTGATATTTATAGATTAATTAAACAAATTTTGCATATTATATTGGTCTTCAATACAATGATGTGCCTTACAGCTAAGATGTGCATACAATGATGTGCTTACAGCTATATTTGGTCTCTCCTCAGAACAAGTCAAGATTTTATCGTCTTAGTGAGTTAATTTCATATTAATACTTAATAAGCAAAGAATTTGTAAATTTTTGAAAAAAATGCCTCTATTGTATTGGATATTTTTATTAAATATAATATACATACCTAATATTTTCATGAAAGTATTTTAACTTTATCCTTAGAAACTCAAAGCTAGTTTTGGTCAAAGAAAACTTTTGCATTCTATGTGCGGAGTAAAGCATTCATAGTTTATGATGGAAAAGTTTTTCTTTCCATTTTTAGATATACACGGGATAAAAATTTTAGCTTTCTTCTCCTGGTTTCTTTTCGGACAAAATTCGTAATTTTCTAACTGTTTTAGATATTATTTTAGTCATATCGTGTCAAAACAATATTACTATTGATAGAATAATCTTTTATATTTTTCAAACAAATGATAATATATAAGTTGTAACGGCTAAATTTAATTCAAGCGTATGCGATTTTATTATTCGATTCGAAATGAATATTTGCATTTAATTAAATGATTGATATAGTTGGATTACTATTGATAAACATCGAGTTGACAAAACTATAAAGAGTGTGCTGTAAACTATATACTTGATTTAAAATTTTCAATTTCAAGTTGAATTTACTTAAATATTTCATGCAGATTACTTTGAAAATCGATTTGTAAATTCGTTTCTAAAATATAAAATAAAAGAAGAATATCAAAAAGTGTGAATTTATAAAATTAAAAGATAATTTTGAGCAAAACATAAAAATAAAATAAAAATTGAGCTTTGTATCTATATTAAACACGGACAAAAATTTTGACAATGCAATCGTTCTTGTACTGTATTATTTATTTGTTTTACTTAATATATATTTTTTGTTTCATCACATAATACAAGATATTTTATGTCTTTCTGTCTATGCTTTATTGTCTATATTAAATTCATATAAAAGATTTGAACTCAATCAATTATTTCCTACCATCTATTATTGATCCGCAATGTAAGATATAAAGATTGTAAGATATAAAAAAAAATAACAACATTCTATCAGTAGGTTTGGTTGTAATCAGTATTTGTTCATATCTATTAATTAGATCGCTATATGAAGACATGTAAATGAATAAAACTGATAGTTTTAAATATGAAATTATTTTCAGTTAAAATATGTGAATACACATTGACAAGTTAACGAATTTTGAAGTCATAAATATTGAATTTAAAATATATTTATTAATGAAATTAGAATATATAAACATTAAAAATAAATGGAAGAACAATACAACAGATAATTAACAGATCTGAGTCTTGAAATCATTCGATCAAATAAGCCATTTGGATTTATTCAATTAGACAGAATTATCAATTCTTTGTATCAGAACTTTAATCAACTTTTATTATCTGTTTACTTTTCTTAGATCTTTACATTGTTATTTATTATCGTATTAGATTAGTCTCAATTACATTTTATCTTCTATTATCTCTGATTATTACCTAACAAATGTATGGTTTCTCTTTTCTTTTAAGAGATTATAAATTTTTCCATCATGGTATTGATACTACAAATAAATAAAATAATATTCAGTTATATTGGATTAATTTCCATATCTATCTTCTTTTACGACAGATTCTTTTAATCACTGTATCTCACTGCATATCAGTGATAGATAAGTAATGGCAATTTTGAAACAATTTTTATTTTGTTATAGAAAATTTTGAAGATTCACAATTATTGTAACTGAAGAGGGCCTGGATAGGCCGAAATGCATTTTACAACTTGTGAATTTTTAATGATGGTTGTGTGATAATTTACAATTTTTATTTTTACTTTTTGTATAAATTTATTTTGAAATTGTAAAATATATAAATTATAGAATTTAAATGATAAATTAATTTTTTATTAAAGTAATTGTATGATTCCCATTGCCAATATGCACTGAGATACAGTGATTAAAAGAATCTGTCACAAATAGAGATAGATATGGAAATTAATCCAATATAATTGAAATATTTTAATATTTTTATTAATTGAAGTTCAACAAAAAATACCAAGAAAAAAATTTTAAAAGTTGAAAAAACAACCACATACCTCTTATTTATTTTTTGCAAGGAAAGCTTTTGTAGCATTTAGAATTATACAAAATAATATTTTTTTGCACAAATATAATTTAGAAACACAATATTTTGTGCATTGTAAGCAGGTTTAACTCTGTGCACTTCCACTAGCTTCAATTGCAGCTTTTCTAAATGAGATCTGTTTATTCTTGCAGATATCCTCTAAAGAAAGAAATTTCTGCTGGCAAATATCAAACTCTGAGTGGGAATACTTGAGAAATGAAGGCTTTTGTTTTAACTGTTTGCCACTTCATGTTTTGACCAGGAAAAACTAGAAATTCTGGACTTTGCGTAAGAAATGTTCAGCATTTTGAGTTCAGCCTAGGAAATACTAAAACATCCACAAGCATTAGGACATTCTCATTTTGACTAGGAAATTCTAGTATTTCCTGAATTTGGGTTTGTCGTGTAACATATATCTTTTTTTTAACATATCCACTACATTGTTTTCAAGTCTCTATTTATAGGATGATTCAGGAGGACAATCCTCTCATAAAACAAAGAGAATTAACTGTATATACATTATTTCAATTAACTTCACAGCTTTCAATAAACTCAGAAGTAGGTTACTGCTATTCCCTAATATCACTTTACTTTAATAACTCAAGAATACTGACTTACTTTAATAACAATACTGCAAGAAGTTCTGTAGTGAGTTATTAAAGTAAAGTAACTTCACAGCTTAGATTAGAAATCATTACAATATAGATTTATCTGTAGATCATTACATATTTGATCTACAGATTATAATTTCCCTCTTATAAGTTCTGTAGTTTGTAGATCAAATAAGGACAATGTTTTAAGTTATGATTTTCTATGAAGTAGAATTGGAGTCAAATAATAATAATAATAATGTCATCATCATTTTTTATAAGAGATAGCAATGAAAATATCATCATTCTCCATATTATAGTGAAACTGACACTTTATATTGCAATTAAAATGATTTAAAATTAAATAGAAGAAAAGAAATTTATTATACATTATTAAGAACAATAATATTTCAAATCAGTTGTTTTCACTGTTCTTATAAATTTCAGAAAGATGATGATAATAAATATATTTATCATCATAGCCAATTTTTATTGTTTATTATTTCCATTTATTATATATTCTAGTTTAATATCTTTATAAAAAGGTGAATTAAACTTTTATAAAGATATTTTATAAAAGCTTAATTCACCTTTTATAAAGATATTTTATAAAAGTTTAATTTTATAAAAAGAAATATCTATACTTCCAGTAATTCTTGATTGTATTATTTTTAAAAAATTTATTTTTAAATTAATTAAAATTTTATATAAATGAATACTGAGATTAAAATTTTCATTTATTAATTTTAAATTATTTTAAATATAAATCAATATGATTAATGATTATTTGGAAGTCCAGAATTAAGCTAAACTAATTTTACTTTAATAATAAATTATAGTTTTATAGTTTAAAAAGTTATAATTTTTAATTATATAATTATATAGGATATAGTTATATAGTTAAAAATTTCATGAATTTAATTATACAAAATTATTTAAAGTCAAAAATTTTTCTATGAAAATTAAATACTTGAAACAGAATTGGATAAGGGAGTCATTTATCAATAATGACATGTCAAATATTCACTAAAAATTTCATATTGTTTTCAAGTATACTTTGAAATTAACAAAATTTTAACATCTATTTAAAATAATTATGCTAATAAAATATGTTTATACTGATTCTAAACTTTACAGACATGTTATATTCTATAAAAAGAAATTGTACTTGCATGAAACTATTTAAAATCTTATTATTCATTTATAAGAAGTAAAATTTGAGTTACTTCTTTTGGATATTCTGTTGGAACAGCATTTTCCTGATAACCTATTGCTTCATATAATTTAGCTTTTTCTTCACTTGTCATTGCTTCTTCAAACTGTTGAGCTATAAAATATATTTAGTTATATTTTAGATTAACATTAATTTATATCTGATCATAAATTAATTAAACAGAGTTATAAAAACTTATAATAAGTCATCATATAATATATATACAAATTAATTTGTTTCTAGAATATACTCATGAAACAAATAATGAGAAAGCTTGTAAAGCAGAATTTATTTCCCATAGACATAATGGTAAAAATAAGTTATATTCTCAACTATGGAATTTACCATAGTAATGTTAAATAAAGATCAATAAAACAATAGTTTATACTTAAACAATAATTTATTCTTCTAAAGAAAAAAAATGTAGCTTTTAAAATTACAAAAACTATAACAAATTATTTATGTTATTTAAATGTTAAAAGAATTTTTATTCTTCATAATCATTGAGAGAAGAGTATATGAGCTTTTATACAGATATACTACTAATTTGAATACAATTTGGGAATGAAAATTATATATATAACGTTTCAATGGAACCATGATATCAGAAGGCCTACCGCTTCTGCTTCCTGATCACCTATTTTGATTTTTTCAATTTGTAGCAAATGACAGAGTCTGCTACAAATCTATATTATATAACTACTTATATGGGTTGAAATGCTATATTTAGTATGAATGTTTAGCATTTATGCTAAATATATGGGTTTAGCATTTACTTATTGCACTCGAATATCATGAATGTTTAGCATTTACTTATTGCACTCGATATTCATATTTGCTTTTGTTGATACAATAAAATCCCTATAACACGAGTTCATATAACATGGCGAAAAAATTGTGGGTAGTACTCATACAACACTATAAACAGTCCCATATAACATACACAATAAATTTAACATTTTGTATATTTTTTGACTTTTTGTTTAGAAATGCAGAATGCATACACTTACCTATTGTTTATATATACACAGTGAAACTAACAGTTATAAAAGTTGTAAAGGTTTATAAAAAACTCAGGGGCAGTTTAATTTTGCATAAAATTGTTTGATAATGCCTGTCTCATATAATGTGATTTAATATAATTTGAATGTATCCCCATGTTATATGAGAATCCACTATTCTTCATACTTGAAAAAAGAACTTTTAAATCTGGAGAACTCAAAACAAGAACTTGTAAAGTAAGAATTACTAGTACTTGTTTACAAATCAATGTAAAGTCAATTCTCTATTTTAAAGTTTAAAAAATAAAAATTAAAAGAGAAATAGAAAATTTATTCAAAAAAAATAATTAAAACTAAATTTCAAGTAATTTCAAATTTGGCATTTCAGCATTAAAATCTATAAATTATTATAACTGGCTGTTTATAGATTTTGAAACTTATTTTTCAATATTGTTAACATAATTTGCTTAATAGCAGGTAGATGAGATATAATTTAATGAAAATATAAAATAAATCAATACTTACTAATTTTATTTCCTTTTTTTTCCTTTTCTTCTCCAAAACCAAACCATGAAAACCAACCACTCAAACAGGAATTATAACCTTTATTCTTCATTTGTGCTATCTGAATTCAATATTGAAATTAATATTACATTTAAAAAAGTGTAAATTTAAAGATATATTTCAACTTTATTTTATTTATTTTTAACTATTTATTATATTAATTTCATTGATATCGATTATTAGATCAATTAGATCAATAACAAATAAAAACTGAATTAAGCTTCACTATTGAATGTTTAATTCTAATAGAGAATAAATCCTGTAAAAACTAGAGTATTAATAATAACTAGCAAATTTTACGAAAAATTTAAAAATCAGAAAATTTATCAAACTAATCTGGCAGAGAAAACTCACAATTAAACAATTTAAGAATTTTTCTGGAGTAAATTCTTAAAAATTCTTAAATTTTTTAATTGTGAGTTTTCTCTGCCAGATTAGTTTGATAAATTTTAAGAAAAATAAATAAGATAAACAATTAATAAAACATTATATTTCAAGAAAAATTGATTTAAGTAATTTTGAATTTTCATCTATTAACAGTTATATATAAAAATTAAAATCAATGAAGCAGAAAGACTCAACTAGCAAACTCTCCCAAAATCTTAACTCTATTCATTCAAAGATACTTAAGGCCTTAGTATTGAACTATAAACATTTCACAAGTGAGTGCACATCTCATGTCAATTTTAACAATTTAACCTTAAGAACAATAATGTATCAAATTATTGACTAGGAAAATGCAATCATTGAGTAAAAATATATCATTATAAATTATAGAAATAAAAAACATTCGAAGATTAATATTTCAAATTCATCTACTGTATAACATAATTTCAATATCAAATGCTATAAAGGTAAGAAAAACATTTTTATTTAAATGAAACAATTTATAAAAATATCAAACATATTTTTTGGTTTTGCAAAGCCATTTTCAGTTTAACTTACAAGGAGGTGCCATGAATCTCTAAATCGTTTTCTGAATGAGTCATAGCTTATTCGGTAGCTTGCATATAGATGATAAAAAGTGTAAAGGGGTTTGAGTGTATGGGCCTTTGTTTACGAGAAATTTGGGCACAAAGTTTGGTTTACTCAACGATGCAGAATATATACATGAAACGTAA
>WUQG02182098.1:0-22553 GCA_011317285.2 Androctonus mauritanicus
ACCAACCGCCGGATCCACTCTTGTACCACCCCGCGCGGCATCAAGTATGCGTTTTCTATTGTAGTGCTGGATCAGCGCCTGTGTCGCCGAGATTGTGCCAGTCGGCCGACGTAATGAAAAACGGAGCTGAATAGAAAAGGGAAGGAGTTGCCGACTAAGGGGGTAACAGAAGGGGAAAACCTCGCCGACCTCAGCGATAAGGGGAAAATGTAGATCATCCTACTACCTTCAGAAGCAGACAGTATTTTCGCGTTTTGAATGACGTCTGCACCACCCCCAACTGCCTTTTTTATTATATATATATTTTTTCTCTCCTTCTTTGCTTTCAATCGGGTACTGGGAGGCTTTTCAAGTCAACCGCAGTTCCATTTATCTGCTGCTGGACTCTGCAGCTCTCGATTGCCTTATCGCTGGTCCTCACGTCCTCTTACTTGGAAGCTGTCATGCATCGGAAGTTTTTCATCTTTAAATAGAAGAACTGCACTCATATTTACTGAATTACTTCATGGAATCAATAAAACAAAGTGGCATATGTCACTGTAACTTCATTCCCAGTTCCTAAGAACCGGCATTCTTGGCCGAGTCCGCTCCAACTATTTATCCAACTATTCCTATTAAATCGACTTCCCTCCTGAATTTTTTAAGTGCGCATCCTTTGCATCTTTCGCAATTTCCACCAAACACGCTCTACTCTTATCTAACAGCCTTCCTCAGTAATAATATCTTAAAATAATTTTCATTTTTTACCCGCTTTACATCGAAAGTTCAAATCACGCATTTCTTCCGAATCTTTCCCGATAATCGATGCATACTTTTTGTTTTTTAAATTTATATTAAGTATCATCTTAAAGACCACGTATGGAACTACATTACAGGTTTAAAGTAGGTGCATTTTAAATATAAATAAATAAATAAATTAAATTAAAACCTAAGAAAGTATTTCAACGAATTTTACAGCTAGGTTTTTTTCACTTTGATGGGAGCTAGGCCTATATAAAATCTCGAAAACAATCATTAGAATTCCAAATATGAAAAGAAGAACGAAAGAATAATCTGCAAAGGCAAAGTGGCGAACGATTTTAAACTGGACTCATAAATTACAGAATCAAATTAAGGCGACCAAAACGATCACAATTGGCGCAGTTAAACAGCCCTTCAATCATACAGAACCAGCCATTCTGTGGCGTTTTACTGCGATTAATCTTTTCCCTTCTTGATTAAGTCGAACGTAGCCCGATTGACGTCGTTCAAGCGTCCACAATGTGCAGGTTTATGGATAAGGGGGGCGTTCTTTGATTGGCCCTTGTCGTGCAGCAGCCCAGGCTCTTCTTCATTCTAGAGATCCAATTGCATCGAATGTTTGCCTTGGAAAGACCGATTTTTTCCCTGATTATGCTTCTGACTGTAGTGCGATCACGTGACATTTTGTCAAAAAAATTTTTTTTATTGGATAATTGTTACAGATTTATAGATTTTTCTCATATTTATATCATAATATTTATGTCGAAAGAAAATGTGTCAACATATCTATTTAGGTTAAGTTTTACGATTCTGTCTTCTCCAAAAACGTCAAAAATTTAATCGATTTTTCTATCGATGTTTCGATTTCGACTGATAATATTCAAAAAGAATTGCTTATTTTCTATGGGTTACAATATAACTTATTGTAGATCAGTCGCGCTGTAAACTTCATAAAACACATCATAGTGCGCGAAGAGTGGTATTTTGCAGCAACCAGTAGTCACTAGTTACTGTTTTTATTGTTGTTTACCTGTTACATATTAAATAAAAATCTATTTGCGAGTATTGTGATGATATAATATACTGCACTGTGTTGAAAAATCGAATAGACGTTGGCAGTGTTCCCAGTATTTCTTTTCATTCCTCAGATCATTCGAAAACGCATTAACATCACCAATGTAAATCCAAATTTCACATTAAAAATTATTATTTTAATCAATTTTATTAATAATTTTCGTTTGTTCTAATCTACGTCGCGATAATTCAATAGGTATTAGACAAATTATGCGATAGTATATCTTGTACACGTAATTCGACAAACTTCACTGAGAAGCTACGCTTATTTTGTGGATGAAAAACCAAATTCTTCATGCGATTCTATCATTTTGGGAGCATAAAATCTAGAATTTTATAATAGTTCGTAAATTACTAAGAATAGTTTCTTTCTGAGCTTGAAAATTATGCATAAACATAACTAAATGCGTTATATGTTAACAAGAACCGTGTTTTATTAATTATGATAAAAATTTACCAATCCATTTTTAGATATCACATTTTTTTATTCTAGTTTATCATTTATTAAACAACATTAAAAATCAACTACATGATATTAAATAGGAGAAAGTGTAAACCTATTATCAGCTTGATTTATCATTAAAGTTGGCTGCATAAAAATTATTTAGATATTAATATATGTAGCGTATAATTTCTTTGTGTAGCTAGTTGTAGTTACGAACAATAGATTTAATAAATTAAATTTTCGTTAAAATTTAAAAAGATTTAATTACTTAGTAGAATATATAAAAATGATCTTTAAAGTTTGTTCTTTAAATTACTTTTCCAACTTGATTATCATATACAGTATATAGAAGCGCAAAATAAATGAAATTGTTAAATCGAATTTCTTCAGTTAAGTTTATTTTATAAATCGTAATAATTTGGCGAATTTTTTCAATTTTTATTCGAGTTTTTATACTGGTGATATTAATAGTCATCAAAATTTTACGCTAAAATATTAGGAATCGAATAAATTTATTTTTACGTTGAGTATGATTTTAAAAGAAATTATGCTCGGTTGTTACGTAGGCCTTAGGTAAAAAGCGTGACTTTGGTCTTTAATCCGGATGATTGGTTAATTAGAGACGAAGTGAATGGCTTATTAATATATAAATTAGAGAGGATGATTTTCTTGGCAACTCAACAGGAGAAATTCCACCTTGGCTCACGACCAATGGTAGAGGACACACGATGTCTGCTGCTCCATTAATCTCCCGAAAGCAGAAGTCGAGGCGTTCCGTTCGTCATCAATAACTGCCATTAAGCACAATGAGCGTCGAGGTCACGTGGTTGGGTTGCCACATCCGTCGACCGCACCAGGGCACTTGTCGACGTTGGTCCGATAGCGATTCTACATGCTGCCATTTCCGTCTCCCCAACTCCATTAAGTGAAGATAATACAAAGGATGGTGATGTTCGCTATTAATGGCTGTGTGTTTATCTAAATGTACCAACGGAGAAAAACCCTTAATGACAATTCACAGCTTTTGCTCGCCCCGTCGAACATTAAGTTAGCTCGAGGGTAGCTGACCCTTTCATAAGGTGCTTCCTAGCCCATCGGGGGCTTTTCAGATACTTTTGTGCCTTAATGTTTCTAGTGTGCCATGGATTTTCCATTCGAGACTTACACCTTATTAAGCGATCGAGGTAGTATTTGACGTGGTTACTGACCTTGAATCTCTTCTTACCATGGGAGTCAAAGGGGCGGCAGAAATTATGTTTGCGTTGCAGGAAACCGCTTTTTCTTCAATCATATTATCTCCATAATCATAGCAGCCTAGCCTTTTTTACAAAGCAAATTTTTTTCAATTAAAGAACTGCAATTAATTCTTTAACCCGTCCTCCAACGAGCTGTATCTCGCCTTATTTAGCCAACTTAGCACAGTCTGCAACCCATTACCACTGTTATATTCACAGCTATTTATTTTTTTATTTTTTTTTGCCTACGACATCAGAAACTATCGCAAAGAAAAGTTTTTTTTTTCCTTCTTCGTTCGTCTACAAAGACCTATATAATCTGGCGACTCGAATTAACAGCCTCGGGGAATGTGGAATATATTATTTTCTGTCGGCATATTCCTTTTTTTGTAGATAGAGTACAATTTATAGATATATCTTTTCGAATTAATTTCTGGTCAGTCAGAGAGTAGAAAAATAAACAGAAAAACAATATCAAAAACTAACACTAGAAAGAAAAAAAACATTTAGGCGCCAGAGAGCTCTACATATTATAGCCTTTAGGTCTCTAGGAAGTCCAGACGACCACACAAGTTGCTTAGTCATGACGTATATATTCTATAAATTTATATATTTCTGTAAATAAAAAATGCCATCGATGTATCCGAAAGTTATCAAACGTTGCAAAATTCTCTGCAGTATTTAAATTATAATTAATAATGCTAACTTTCTATGTCATTGTTTGTACTCCCGCTTCCTTAATTATTAAACGGTGCATATAAAAATAGAAAATTTTAACACAATGAACATCTTCAGTTCAAGAGCACATCTGTAGTATAAATATTGTATATAATATCATGTAGAAATAATACATATTTATGAACATTACCTGTACATAAATCAATTTAGTAGGTCGCCTATTTAATGGAATGAATATATCATGTTTTTTAATGAAAGAAGGATTTTTATGGTTATTGTAGAGACCATACGCTTCTATGTTATTCATATTATATTAGCCTAACATAATATTATTTCTTTCATAAGTAAAAAATTAATTTTATTCGCGTTAATAAAGTTCAAAGTTCGTTATATGATAATTTATATACAGTATTTTTTTTTTTATGAATTTTTATTATAAAAGATGATGATTTCATCTAACTAGAAGTTGATTTTTAATATTTATTACTATTATAACCACATATCTCGGAAGTATAAATTTTTATTTATACATTTCTATTTTGTTGTTATTGACTAAAAGAAAAATAAATTCGAGAAAATTATTGAAAGCCGTATTGGAACAAATTTAATAATTCTATAAATATAATTTTGGAATAAATAAATTTCCGAAAAAAAGAAAAAAAAAAAATATAGCGAAGAAGAAGAAGAAAAAAATTTCTTGGCTTCTCTCGACCACCATTTTTAATCGAGTTATATACTTTTTATATAATCTTTAAAATATTTTTTTTTCTTGGTTTCTTATCACAGATGTAAGAATACTAATGTGTTGGAGTAAAAATCTTGTAGATCTGTTCCGGAAATTCAATCAATATTAATGACCAGCTAAACAAACATGTTCTCTCCAGGGACGGAACAACTCCTTTTCCAATTTGCATCCCATATGACATTCGGACTTGCAGTCAAAGCTCTCTCATATGTGGCAAGTAAAAATTTGATTATAAAATCTAGTTTCCCTTTTAGCCTTGAAGGTGTTTTTCGGAGGAGAACGCTTATTTTGTTAAATGTCCAAGCTCTCTCTCTCTCTCTCTCTCTCTCTCTCTCCCTCGTTTTAAAATCCTATCTGCCGCTAGGCTTGTTTTCCTACAGGATGGAAATAGAAGGAAAACAATCCAGAAAATCGTGACTTTTGAGTCGATTCCAGAACAAACGTCAACAAAGCCGCGGGACAAGTCTACTCTTTCAGACAAAACTTCTGTGCAGTTTTGGATTAAATAAACAGTCCCTGTTGTAATCGCCAGAGCGGAGAATGTCATTAGCGATGATAACAAGGATGTCATTAACAGCTTCTTTTGTTCCAAGCGGTTAATTGGAGAAGCAAAAAATGGAAGAGCGGATCCGAGTGTTTCTATTCGTTCGACTATGTTTGCAATTGTTTCAATTACCGAACGTAGCGGTCGAGTCTCTCAATTCTGTCGAATTAGTTCCGATGACATATTTTTACTGCAATTTTTCTCTTGATACCAAATAATTAATAATTCTATCATATAAGAGATCAATTTTAAAACGACAGAACCGAAATTGTTGCGCGAAAAACACGTCTAAAAAATTAAAATTTAAAACCTGGTCCATTGACTAAGGTGTAAAATTCGATGAAATTTGTCCTGTTTTATGCGATTGCAGGGTAGTGAATTAGCTGTGAAAGGAACAAATATGGGGCCCTAGTATTGTTTAACGAAAGAAATACACGATTATAATCGTTAATCACGTTATAAATGCGGAAATTTTCTTCCTTATTCTAGGCAAACAATGCGGTTTCGGTATCAAAAGAGTTATTTTCGATTTACCTGTATCATTCAGTAAAAAAAAGAGGTAAAGACTTAAAAATTACTTATTGCCAAAACTAACTTATATTTGAATAAGCGGCGGAATTCGTATAAGGATGAGATTTGGCTATAACTTCCTTGATAGAATTAATCTTAGGATAACTCAATATATAACAGCTTCAACGTTCAACATACTGCGGAAGGATAACAATTGGTATTAGAGACGTCTACTCCGTTGTTTAGCTTGATTTACGTCGCCATCTTCCACATCCGGGTCCCATCCAATTACCCTGCGGCTGCCAGTAATGGCAGCAGTCAGATGAGGAAGTTTATTCCTTACCTTATACTTGACGCTCTAAAATTTTCTCCGTTGTTATCCATTGCATAGTTTTGCGTCTTATCAAGCAAATATTTCAAATATACAGTTTGGAATTAATGACGTAATATTAAAGGGAAATTGCCACCGTCTTTAAGTAGATGCACTATTACAATGCCAAAATTGGCCAACCCGAGAGGAAATGCCCGAGGAAGTATCCGTCTTCCGCCGAAATTTTGGTAAAATGTTTATAAATATTAGCTAAAATGATAGATAAGTAGCATTTATTTTGTTCCACCATCGTTTCTGTACCAGTTTAAAAGGTCCGAAGTTTATATTTAAAGCGGTAACGACGAGTTCCTGATTAGAACCCTTCTCTTCATTAGTTTCGTCAAAATCGTTCTAACTTAAAGTTTTGGAGAGAGGTTAAAAAGTAATAAAAGAAAGTGGTACCCGATTTCCAACGAATTAATACTACAGATATAAAGCTTTAAAGACGAATTAATTTCTGTCGTTTGCTGCATAAGAAGTACGGACGGGTGATCAATATATGGAAATAAATGTAGACTAGGACGATTCAAGTGCGTCTTCATCCTTGGCCACCTACAGTTCTGTTACAAAATCGGATATGATGGATCGACTCGGTGGCTGCTGCTTCATTGTCTCGCCTGCCAACTGCCACAATTCCTTCAAGGGTTATACTCGCAGGATACCAAAACGTTTTCGTTTCCTCGCCCCACTTGTCATTTCGATGCTTGCGACATTGTTACCACTTGTCATTTTGATATAGATTATATACAGGTTTACTGTCTCCAGTATGTAACTATAGAATATCAGTATTTTTACTCTATGCATCCTATATTTTTATCACTTTAAGCAAATATCACTTTTCCTTCTTTCATAAGAATGGTGAAATAAATTAAAAAAAATAATAATAATGTTATCATTAAATTATAACGTGTCTTAAAATTGAATATCGAAAAAAAATTCTGCATTTATAAACTTTCAAAATTTTAATAATGAAGACGTGATAGACGATCGTCAAACATTTTTTTTTTCTTTTGAATCCTTTAAATAGCTAACTATAAAAAAATTCTATTCTTAAATGAATATTTAGGGGGAAAAGTTGATATTCGTGTATCTTAAAATCAAAATTTTTCTGTACGGTTTGGATTAAATAATAAGTTCTTATCTTTTAATTCCCAGCAAATATGTTCTTATTTTTTTATTAATAATTAGGTTACTTAAAATTCTGTCTATCACATAAAGGCCTACTTATGTCATAAAGTTTACTATTGCAAAATTTTATTTCTCAATTTTTTTTTAGATAAAAGTTCTGGATAAATATTGTAATGTTACAAATGGGTCTAATTATAACTAATTCAGATATTTATCCGGCTCTAAAAAATATTTAAACTTAAAATTTTGGTCGTCCGTCTGGTAGGTATCCATGGCCAGTAGAATCCACTTACGTCTACCACCGATAGAAACAGTAACAGGATCCTTCACTACAATCAAGGATGTCAATCAGCCAGATGCTGTTTCTCAATTCAACTAGTAATTGGATGGCTTGGCCACATTAAAGTGATTCAACACCGTGCCTGTAATGAATTCTTCGGATTTGCTTTCCTTTTGTTTGTTTTGCATTAAAGCTTGTTTGATTCTAACTATCGTTCACAAAAGTGAGCGTCGATTAATTTGTATCGATTCCGAAGATTTATGTACACGTTTATGATTTGGTCACTTTTTTTATAATAATCGATTTTAGACCGGTCATTTCGGTAAAATGAACAGTTCACAGCTTGCTTCTGATTGATGATCATTCTGTTATAATCACTAGAGATCAGGTCATGTTTTGACATAAAAGTTAAAATTATTATTTTTTAAACAATAAGAACCATGTTTAATATAATTAAATTTATAATTAGATTCATTTTGCACATTAAACGCCGCTTTCGGAATTTTCCCACGCTCTCGAAGACATTCTCTTTTCTTACTTTCAGAATGAGAATTATTCTTCTAAATATGAACATATGTTAAGAATAAATTTACTGCTTATTTTCAGAATAATAAACTCTACTACTGTCATATGAGTTTTATGAATTCTGTCTTTAAAGAATATAAAAATGAGAATATATCGTTATGACATAATGATTGATTTTGTATATTATAATATGAGGAATATACAGTAGCATTCATGATATATTCAGCTTAATTGGCGTTATATGATTGAAAAAAAAGAATATTTAAATTGATTTAAGTCGACGTCGACTGTGTGTTAAGCAGTGTTGAGTCAATTGTATCGAAGGAAAGTCTTTTAATAAGTTCCGAGGAAATTAAAATGTTTTCTTAACGATAATCCTTAGAAAAAAAAGAAAAAAAAAAGGAATAATTTTATACAGTATTAAAATTTCGCCGCTTGTACAATAATTAGAACGAGGCCTATAACTTTATTCTTAAAAATTGTTTTGTTAAAAACTGTTTTTGTATCTTATAACGAACATTGCATGACAATACACTCGAAGCGGAAAGAATTATACATACACTAATTTGTCGAAATAAAAAATAATTACTTAGGTTTTCTTCTTATCTTACATATTCTAAAGGTTTTCGGCGGTAATAATAATCACTTTTCTTATTTATTTTATTTTTTTTTTTTTTAAACTCTTTTCAATACTCAATTCTGTTACTTTTATTCGCATTTTGTTGTTCGTATTTGACACGCACCGGTAATCGCATTGGATATTGAAAACCTGGATTATGCTTAACTAATCGATTATTAAATCGATGGTGCGTAAAGAAACTTTCCGATTTTCCTCCACGGATAAAACGCGTTAGAATTAATTACACGGTTAATCGAATTTTTTTCAAATTCAAATTTGGATATCTAAAACTAATCGTCACAACTGTTTAGTTTATTTTTAACCGAACTGTAAATTCAGAGGAAAAAAAATCTAATTTAAGAAGATTATCTATTCGATGATAATGCGATTATGCGTGAATACTCGTATTTAATATTACAGAATTAACATTATCCGATTGAATTGTATGATGGCAAAATCGTGTAAAGTAGTAATTATTTGTAAATCCAACTCGCTGGTTTATAAAAAAAAAAAAAAAATCCATATGCCGGGAATATTGTCGACGTTCTGGATAAGTTTAGAGGAGGTAAATATAAATTTTTAAAACTGTCTTCGAAAGCAATATATGCAATTTAATATACATATATATCTTTTTATATAAAATAATTATGTTTTTATTTACGTCAGTGTTACATCAGAAGCGAGTCAAAAGTAGAAAGTAGGAAGAGGCGGAGTCAGAGTTAAACGGCACTGCAACAGATGGTGGAATCGTTCCCTGGTGATAATTACTAAATGAAGGTTGAACGTTGACTTCTGGCGTCATTTTATCCTCATTGTTGCTGATGGATGACAGGTATCTTTAAATTCAATAGAACAGTCTATTCTCTTTAAACATAAGTGGAATGAACAGAATATTATTTATACACTCGAACGAATTGCTAAGTTCTTTACAGAATTTACATTTTGATGCAGAATCGCACAATTTAATTTAAAATTCTATAATTTTTCCTACTGTTTACTTGTTAATTTTTCTTTTATTTTTATCTATTTTTCTTTAAAAAAAAAAAAAAAACACAGAACTACCGGTTTTTAAGTTACAGAAGGGAAACAAGAGGGATTAAAAAAAAAGATATTGTTCCACTCGAAATCCGGCAATAAATGATAATGTAGTAAATGAAAATTTCTTCGGCAGGACGAATCTTTTGATAGTTTTATAGGCTATCGAGTGCAAACAAAGCGACTACAACGCGAGGAAATTCGTGCGTATTTTATTTGTAGAGTGACAAAGAAGAGTGTCAGCTTCACTTCGGTAGAGTCCTTAAAAGAAAGCAGGAACAGGCAGCACCAAAGGAGAAGGATAAAAAAAAAAGACTTTTTGATCCGAGTTGGGGGTCAGCGAACCATCAAACGCACGCGTATATGCACAATTTCCCTCAACAGCACGTGCAGAGGAGCTCAACTTCTAATCACAGGGAGTCGCACATAACGGTAGTGAATGATATACCGCAGCCTGTAATCTAAATAGCTCATAGTCTACAATCAGCGACTGCAACCTGCCTTTTTGCACAATAGGAATGGTGACAAGTCTTTCCTCGCCGGTTTTTGTTTTTAGTTCGCCGCCTTTATCCCCTAATTCACAGTCACAAAGGAGACGTTACCGAGTCGGCTGAACTTTCCAGACACTGTCATTTGCCCACCATTCTCACCCAGTATTTCTAAACCGATGATTAAATTCAATTGCTTGGTATCTCCTATGCCTTTCGGGATGTAGTTGGAGTGGTGTGTTGGCCACCAATTGTTTTCGGCTTGCGCTGTTGACACAGTAAGCCAACCCGGTCTCTCATTAACCATCATTTGTGGCCTTGCAAGGTGCGAAAATCCGCGACACCCCCGCTCGCTTAATGGCGAGCCGCGTATCCAATTTAACTTTACTAGAATTTTAAGTTTTTTTAGTCGGCACGACTCTAAAAATCATTTACACGTGTTTAGAATCTCATTCTTTTCTTTGCCGTTTCCTGAAAGCCAAACTACTAAAGTACTTAGAAAAATCTCGCTGGTTCTTAAAGGGTGATGAGAACATTATATAGTTTCCATGACAACAAGAATGCGCTTGGGGCTGGGTTGAAATAAAAGTGAATCGGTGGTTGATGCACTATAATTAAACGTGATTTTTCATTAGATCGTATAGTTGCCCGAGGTTAGAGTTTCTTGGGTTGAAGACGTCATCAGTCGGATTGGAACCTGCCGGAAGCCACTGTCACTCAATTAGTATTCGATTACTATAAAGTTATATACTTTATGGAAGTTTACTCCCGACTCTTTCCTGTCTACGGTACAAACTTTATAATTCATCCTTCCGTATTTTAATTTTTAATGGAATTTCCTACAATACGTTTACAGACCGACAAAATCGCTCGGCAGAGGGACGTAAGCAATTCTTGAGACAGGTGTGGCGCCATCTATTGTAAGAAGGTAGCAATTCCGTCAAAACCTCGTTCGAGACTCTAACGTTTTCGACAGTTTCGAGAAAATTATCACATCTGCTAAACGATTAATTTATTTGGTAATCTTGTAATATATTAAGAATTTTCTTTCTTTTTTTTTATTCTTAATTTACTGATATTTTATAGTGGAGGATTCGATCAAACCGAAATCCATCCCAATGGAATCAGTTGTCAAATTGTTAGCTTTTATCGATCAACCATGTAAGTGAACTTTCGATTCCGGCATTGGTTACTTACCTTTTCCAGTGGAATTTGAGAAAATTCAGTTTTTTCCTATCTCTGGGCTATTTTCTCTTCAAGGGCAAGAGATCAAGCGAGAGAATCTCATCTAAACACTTCACATTTACACATCGTCGATTTCGATTGTATGCTGGAAATAGACTAGGATGGAATTTACTTTTATTAGCTAGGCACGGCCTTTACGCCTAGTTAGGGATTTTTTATAGGCAGTTATCCATCATGCATCGTTACACGTTGAGTTAAAAGATCGTATTTGTGCATTTCCTTTGAATAAAAAGAATGTCTACTCCTATAATGAACCCATTCTCGAAATTTGTCATTATGTTTATGTTTTATGTTTTTCATCTTTTTGACTTCGAATTTTATGACTTAAATATACTATTTTCCTAGTATACCATCTACCGGACAGAGATAAATAGTGTAGGTTTTTTTTAATTTAAAAAAGTAATAAAAACTATTTTTGTCCGGATAAAAAGAAATTACGGGTTTATGAGTATGGACTCCGTATAAATTGTTATTTCTAAATAGTATCGCGAAAAAAGAAATTATTCTCTCAAAGTGAACAACTGGAGAGTACGTGATGATGTGATCTCCGTAAGGATTGCAGTTTCGGATTTACACGAACAGAACACAATAAGGAATAGAAAGTATAGGGATTGTTTAGCCATGAGGGTGTTTCTGGTGCAAACAAACAATCGGCAGATGGGTAGATCGTCACCATCTGCATGGCAGACTATTATTCATTTTACTTTCTTTTTTTTAATTGAGGAATTGTATGTAATAACTGTATATTTATTTTAAAGAATATTTGGTGGAATGTATTCATCAGAGCATTAAAAGAGAGTTAAACCGGACTGTTCGTTTCTTCGGAGTTAAGCTGATTGCAATCATATTCTCGATCATCAATTCCAATGATTATCACTACTTCAGAACACAGGGTATGTCAATCGCACTTTTCACTCAAGCCACAGTAACAATTAGACCTCGGGGAAAATCTTTACAGACAGCTACGATTATAGACTCAGTACAACAATGACAAGTTGAAATAGTTCGACGAACTTAAGATGGCCGTCCGTGTATAATATAAGCAATTTGGTGATACCAAACTAGTTCATCGTTTTAGATCTCACCCGTAAGATCTTCTATCAGTGTGATCATGTTTAATTTTTCATTTATTTTTTAAATTAAAATCGTTGCAAATGAACTATATTTGAGAGTTGTGGGAATTAGCAACCTTCTGAGATTTCTATTCTGTTTAAGCAGCTTATTTTAAATAAAATATCATGTTAAAGCTTCGAATGTGAGTTAAATATTCCGGGATATGAGGTCAGTAGGCTACTGTGTGAAGCTTATCCGAGGTGCAAACACTTTAAGGAGATATGCGATGGGGTACAGTAGGGTTGCAATCAGATTTTCTCGCTGCAGAATGGATTTCTCTTTTAATACATAATTCTTAGTTATAGAATAATACATTGCTCCAGAAATATTTCATAAATTCGAATAGTTATATTTGAATTTTGAAGTTTTTTCGGTCATAATATAAGTGAAGCTAACGCAATGAAGAAGTGGAATAGCCATAATCTCTAAGTTAAAGTTGTTTGCAAAGTAATGAACAAAAATTTAAATTCGGGTCAATAAATTGCTTTTAAACTTCTTATTCATTTTTTTAAAACTGTTTAAAATATATAAGCTTCGGACGTCTTTTAAATTTTTCTTTAGTGATCTTCAGAAGAAATCTTAAGCTTATTATATTTATTTACCGTTCTGCATTACGAAATTCCAAACTTGTTTGTCAGAACCGCATGACAAGCAACTTTTTTTTTTTGCATAAGTTATTAATGTTAGATGCGTTTTTTAAAAAAATGTGCATCAAATATTAATAGAACAATTAGGAATATGCAGAAATCCATCTTTATTTTTATTCTATTTTATTTATTTTTTATTTGAAGTTTTGGAGTCTGATGACGTCAAATATGAAGAAAAGAAGGAACAATATGACTGAAGCGAATGTAAGTAATTCTAGACTCTTTCATCTGTTTTTCGAGAGAAAAGTTCCGTCAGTCGTCAGCCTATGAGCTAAGTAAGCAGTCGATTTCTGTTATAGGTGTCTTCTTTCGTCAACTTCTGTGGTAGAAACAAACTTTCCTAGAGTAAATATGAAATCCGAAACATTGAACCAAATGTAATACTGGCGGGAGAGAGAGAGACAGAATATTACAACCTCATTCAAACGCTAAACTCGTCTTAAAGTTCTCTCCCCCTCGTCAAATCTTACTAGCTTATATAAGATGCATATAGCCCAAGAGAGACGTCTCTAACGAATGTTAAAGATTATTTCCGCATTAAAAATGTATATGTAACAATATTTAATCGTAATTATCAAATTTATCTATTGTTTATTGTCATTTTGACAGGTAAATGATCTGATTGGACGGTTCATGTTTCCGTTATTTCAAAATTTAAAATTCTTAAACGCGATTGGTTAACTGCCAGCAGGATCGTTTCATATTTAATAAAATACAAAATTATGTTTATTTCAATAAATGATACGTATTTAAACAAAACTATATATAACTTTAAACAATAGAATCTTAAAGTTATTTTAAATTTTAGTTTGTTTTCTTACATTATAATCACTTTTAAAAAAATTCAAACTGCAAAGCGTGATTGGTTATTTAATTTTCGATAAGCGTTTCCGAGATATAAAAATTGGGCTTGGATTTTAATACCTGTAAAAATATATATTAAGCAATTGAAAGAAGCGTAAACGAAATTCGAGAAAAAAATTTTTTTTTAATTTTTTTTACTTCTATCAATTTCAAAATATAATGTTCTGACCAATGAGAGAAGAGTCGTAAGAAACAGGCGTTACTTCCGGCAAAAGTCCGGACTTCCGGTGCTTGGTGGGTGTCGCCATTTTTGTACCGGGAGAGGGGGATTTTCGGGGGAAATGTTTCTTTTCTCCCTTTTTCATGTCGTATCGATGTCGTTTGCTGATGTTGGTCATTTGTTGGGGTGATTTATCAGGAATAATCCAGCGATTGTAGAATGGACTTTTCCTATATGAATGGGGAGGATGTGGCCAGTCATCGCATCCCACAATACAGCACGTTTGGCTCGCTATCGTCAACGAGGATGCGGAATTTTCGTTCGGGTACGCTATCGCTCAGCGATAAAAGGGGCGTCGACTAGGGACGCCTCCACTTTCCCCCCTCGTGTTATCGGCAGCCATTCCACGCCTGGCAAAAATTATCGCTCGGTAGCTTCAGATAGGGCGAAAATTATTGACGGTTTGCATTCTCCCCCACTTTTAGCGTTTCAGTTGTCTTGCCTTCCCCCATCTGGTCATTTCGGGATGTCATTTATAATCCACAAACGTTCCGTCTTTGTTTTTTAAACCTCGACTAGCGATAATAAACGAAAAAGCGGACCGGTGCAATTTGCTAGTCTCCCAACCTCGTAAAAAAGTTAAGTTACCAAAGCTGTGCTGATAATGAACATGAGATGGTGTTAATTTTAACGTTTCTGTACTCTTTTCCATGTCGTTTTATATCCTTTTTGCTGATTTGCTAGCCGAGTTAATAGTCGCCATGTCCGATTCATCCTCCTTATCTGACAGTTGACTATGTTTAAGTGGTTTTTGTATCTAATATCGGAAGATTTAAAAAAGTTACTGTCGCGCGAGGAAATTCCGTTAATCGTCTTGATTTTAATTATTGTTCATTTTAACATTGCTGACAAAGAAGCAGATTTAACGCGGTTGCAAATAAAAGAGTTTTATTGGAGATAAATACTCTTTTTACCAGTTGGAAATGTAAGAAATTATTGCATCGCCAGCTTCCAAATCGACTTTTTTTTGGGGATTCTACCAAAATGTAGGCGATGTCGCAACCCCTAATTTCCGTCTAATTTGTTACTGCAAAAAAAGCTGTAAAACATAAATATCGATTTAAAAATTGCGTTAAATAGAATCTGAGATTTTTACACACGATAAAAGTTCATTAAGAAATCTGCAGTTTTTAAAAAAAAAAAAAAAATCTGAAATCACAAAAGCAAATTAGACGTCGACCAGACACCAAAGGAAACAAGTCATCGTGAAGGAAAATTATCCTATTATGAAAGAGGAAAGGAAAATTACAAAGTAAAAAAAAATTAAGACGTAGTTAAAGGTCTGATTGGTGTAATGGAGTTTAGAATTGAAAGTTGTAGATATTTAAGAAAGATAAAGGGAGAGTGCTAAAGTGGAAACTAAAGGTTGCTAAGATGTAAGAGTGTGTGTGTGTAACTAGAGCCATTACAAAGAACATAAAGAGGAAAAATAACAATGGTTCGGTAATGAAGATAGAAAAAGAATAGAAGTGTAAGAGTACACAAAATTAGATTTTTGTGATCGGTACTCGATTTCGATTTATAAATTTTTTCTAGATTGCTAGTAGTCGTTCGAATCGATTTGGATGCACATAAACTCGTCTGTATGCATACATAACAGTAAAATAAAGATAAATAATAAAAAAATAATCGAATAAATAAGATTTTTCTATTTTTTTTTTAGTCTTTCGAATTTAACTTTAAAATATTTGAAAATTCGTGCAAAAAAAGAGGAAGAAATGCAAAGAGAAAAATTGTAGAGGGGGAAATATGAAAAACGGGATTGAATCAGAATGAAGAGCTGTCGTAAAAATCTACGGAAGACTAGGATTAAATACGAGGAATGCTATCGAGAAAGGACATAATGTAGATCTGCCTTAGGCTCTTTTTAAAGTTTATTCAGCATTTTTTTCATTCAATAACGTATTCTGGGGAGTTTAAGAAAAATATTTCAGATTTTCTCACAAGAAAATGGTTATTGTCGCAACGACTTTTCCCATGTCGAATCTTTATCGCTTCTACTGTGATGAAGATTGTTGGATTTTTATTCTAAGGAAAAGAAGTTCGACGTTTGTCAAAAGTTAACAGAAAGATAAGAAAAGCCTTCTTCTCGTTCGATTCGCACAAAAACCCGAAATGTAACAAAAATGCGAGTAACTAATTAAATAACATTTTCCAATTCAAATTCGCTAAATTAGTTTTTTCTTTTAATCGCAGAAATGAAATGTTAAAGAATAAAACTCATTTTTTAAATAGATTTCATTAAAAATCGTGTTTTGTATAGAAAACAAAAAAATAAATAAAAGCCTATAAACGCTCTGCATCGAAAAATCGTGGAAAAAGTATGTCATTTAATGGAGAATTCTTTAAAATAGAAACTAAATTTCAAAAAGAAAAAAATGTAGAAGTTATAAACCACTAAATTACTTAATAAGATTCATTCTTATCAATTTATAAAGTGTTTAAATAGTTTACTTGTATCAACATACTTTAGGCTGATGCTAGTTTAATTAAAGAAAGAAAACACGTTCAATAAATCTAATATTTTATAATTTCGACTTAAATACATGATTTTTAAGTTAATATACGTAATTTTTTAAGTATATTATTTTTAATAAATTTATTAAATTATTAAAAAAAACGTATCGACCGCATAAAAACTTCAGAAAACAAAAATTTGCAGAGTAGCTTAACAGAGGAATTCAAAACAGTGGAAAAAACTAATTTAACGAATTTCAATTGGAAAATGTTATTTAATTAGTTATTCGCATATTTGTTACATTTCGACAAGAAGAAGACTTCTTATCTTTCTGAAAACTATTTTTACAGTAAATTCTGTAGAAATTTATAAAGATTTTTTAATAAATTAGGAAGCGGAAGAGTACTTGAAACAAGTAACTCTGACTTTAAATATATAAAATTATTAGAATTAATTAAAAATGTATAATTACAAATTTTAAAATGTTAACTTCTTTCGTGCAATTTAATATTATAAAAGTTAATTTATGAAGCAAAATCTCGTTTTAGTCGCTTTGTATACGATTAATAATTTTTTTTTTTTCACAAGAAATAACCTTCGTAAAGTTATACTTTATTTTTATTCATATAATTATTAAAAATTCTGTGATAAAAAACGACATTTTTGTTTCTTGTTTTTATACAAATACGTATATAAAATTTCATGAAATCGATCGATCAACTTTAAACCTAAACGACGATAAAGGTAACAGTTAATATAAATTGGTCACGAAGATAGGCCTACCTAGCGTGAAGTTATGCGAAACATTAACGAAGAATTTAAATTTTAATTGCAAATTTTAAGATATTATTATTATTTTTTTTATCTTTTTGGGGAAAATAATAGAGATGTAAGTCAAAATTAAGCTGGATCTCCGTAGCTCAAATTGGAATATGATGCCAAAATATGCATTCAAAAAGCATTTATTTGGATAAATTAACTGTAGAAATTATATTGAAAATGAAATCGAAGCAATGCAAAATTAATGTAAGCATTTTCCTGTATTTATCTGTAGAAGAAAAAAAAAAAAAATCACCGCGAAGGAATTTTGGGCAAAATTTGCAAGTTTTCCCTTTCAGTAAACACCGCACATTATATTCTATAAAAATATATCGTGTATAAATAGCTTTAAATGCAAGAAAACGCAGAAAAGTAAAATTTTAAAACTTAAAAGAGTAAAAATTATTTTGTATGAGATTGACCACAGCGAGACTTATAAGAATTTAACTCGCATTACTTTTAAAAGAACTATTGAATTCGGTTATAATCTAAAAATTGTAGTAGAAATATAAAAATTGCCTGGTTAACAATAGAAAATTGAAAAAACTAGTCTATATTATATCTAAAAAAAAAATCTTATTTTGCGAAAGCTTTTACTTCGAAATAGTCTACAAGATATCAGTTATGAAACAATTTTTTTTTTATTTTTTTGTTCTTTGTTAGGAAAATAAGCCTTTAGCTATAAATAAAATCATTTTTAAACTCCGATAGGAGTTATTTACTTATTAGATTGTTCCCATTATCGAAATAAAATCAGATTGATTTAATATTTTATAACTCGCGCTATAAATATATATTTATAATGTAAGTTTATTAAATAAAAAAAAAAGATCGATTTGCAAAAATTTAGGGCTTTAATCTCAATCATAATATTTGTCTCGATTCTTTCAAGGATTTCTTTTTTTTCTTTTTTACTCTTTTATAAAAGTTTCGAAGCGAAAGAATCCTCATTGTTTGTCGTTGTGTCAATAACTCCTATTTCGAAGGCTGAACTATTTAATAGCTTTTTTTTTTTATCTGTTGTGCCCGTATATTTCTGTGCATTGTATAGAATGAACTGTGTGCAACCGGAACAGATTTTTGCTTGTGTTATTCTAGCTATATCATTACGTCCCACTGTTGTTTGTTGTGGAACTGTCAGCTGTCCACCCCCGCACCGGAATAAGGAAGCACACCTAAAGACCCTTCCTGTGTCCTGACTACAATTGACCACAACTCTTACTTAAGAGTTCCATTTTTGCGAAACATAAATATCGAACCGATTCTGTTCTACTTAATGTCTACGAACTATGTCAGTATGCCTCAGCTTGTTCTTTCGAAAAATCCTAAATTTGGTCGGTTTATTTTGTAAATATGAAGCCAAAGTCGAGTTTTTAGTAAACTGAACAAATTCTGTTTTGTTATTCTATCGAGTTTATAAAGTTTTAAAACGAATAACTCGTTCAAACCTAACTAACAAATGTTAACAATGTTTCTCCCCATCTAACGCTTTTCGCTCCATAATAAATTTATATATTTGTTAAGTTTATATGAATTTTTTAATGTGAAATACAAGAAAACATATTACTAATTTAATTTTTCAACTAAAGTTTTTTTTACATTTATGTTCAGTTTTCTTGCTATTTTTAAAATGAACGTTTGCAATGCGTTACTCATTAAAATCTTGAGTTTCATCAGACACTGACTTATAATTATTTATCAAATTTGTTGTTTTTATAAACAAAAAGAGCCTTAATTATTAACTATTCCGTAAGATATTAATGCGAAGAGATGCATATGAAATTTATACATCTTCGATGTTAGAAAATAATCAAAAATTTCATCTTAAACATCTATAAAACCGATGCACAGAGTTGACCGAAAACAAATTTATTAAATTGGTAAAAATTTCATTAAAAATTTTTCTCTTATTAAAACATCATTTTAATAGCCTGCATAACTCATTTTTTGATAATTTATGTGATTTTGTTTATGTTAACAAATCTCCTTTTTTCTATTATTTAGATGTGATCGATTGAAAGATAAAGAAGAAATATTAAATGAATAAGCAACTATTAAAGACATCTTTTATGATATTTGCAGAATGTTTCAATTCATTAAATTTAAAAAAGATATACATATATATATATATATATTATAACTAAAATGTAAACATGTTAAGTTGTGAATTAAAAGTAGATTAAATGTTTAAAATGAAAACTAATATTTGTTTTGGTAATTTCCTCTTTCCTTCATACAAATTCCCGCGGACAAGGCCAATATTTAATTTATATACCTCGTCTTATAGGCCTATAATTTACTGTAGGTCCAATGGAGCCTGGTTACTGTTTTCTATCTTTTAGGCATTGAAAACGGTAAGAGATTGACCTTCTGTAATTAGTATCCGCTTCCAGCATATGAAATATGATATTAAATGGGACAAAAACTGCATAATGCGCGTAATTACGCTTTTCGGGAGATGGTTTTGCCAATTTTCTCACGAGGTTATTGCATATATTTGCATTAAGATTTTTGTAGCCTTCACTTAGTATGTCGTCAAGTTTTATAAATATTTGTAGTGATGCCAACTTAAAATGAGTAAGATTTTATTAATTTAAATTATTGTAAGAATTTTAAATCCGAATGTGGGTAAAGATTAAGCTATAAACGGGCATGGAAGCTGATAACCATCGAAAATACGGTTTAAATCGGAAGATATAACTAATTTCATACGCCTGTCGGTATGAAAAAACATGAAGTTTTAAATATTCTTAAACAAATCCAAGGAGAGTTATAAACCATAACAAAACATCGGATGGCCTAGAGAATAGCTAAATCTTGGTGTTCTATATAATCAATATAGGTTGGGGGCATAGGTAGGAGTGTGCGTTGTGTGTATGTGTGTGTGGCTACCCATATCTAGAACCTCTAGGGAATGGATTTATAAAGATCGCAGGCTGAAAGAAATATAGGTCGATTCGATACAAAAAGAATCTAGATGCTATCCACAACGTGCCTGCAGGAGGAATTAAACATCACCGCCACTCAGGAAAAAAAAAAAAAGAAAAAAGTAATATTTGCATTGTGATTTTGTTCTCCAGAATCAGTTTTCATGTTTCTGACGATAAAGCAATTGAATTTTTCGGTATCGTTTTTTAAAATCGGGCCCAATATCAACGTAACAATCGACACTATTATCGTCTACACACTACATTAAATAAACGTTTTGTCTGATTCCCGCACTCACAAACATATTTGCATTCAGTTTAATTTTATATTTTAAAAAAATTATATGATAATAATCGGTTATTATTAAAGACAATAAGCTCATTAGACAAATTTCCGGACAATATAATCTTAAAAATACTTTCTAACAAGCTAACAAGGAATTATTAACAGTTCGCTTGTCGTATGTTGAATTGCTAAGAAAGTTATGATCTAAGCGATGTAATGAAGTTAAAATTTTTAAAATTTGGCATAAGTTAATTTAAATAAATATGACACAGATTTATCTCTCGATTAATAAAATTTAGGTTTATATTTGCGTGGTTATCTTAATCGAATGTTAAAAAATTAAAAGTTTACTGAATAGGCCTACGTATCAGGAACAGATTTGCATCTGAAAAACTGAATTCTTGTGATGATTTTGAGCGATTATGCTGTTAAAACGAGTGTATTCGAGTTCGAAACAAATATATTTAGACGGTACAGTTTGTATATGATATTATTGTAGACGGAATTTAGTATAGTTGGCGAATGGTGGATATAAGAGTAATAATAATAATAAACATAATTGCCAAATTCTAGACTGGAGATAAGTTTGCTGGATTTATAATGGATCCAAAGCCAACAGATAAACTTACAGATCAGACGTCAGTAGATAAACTTTTTATGTGAGATGGGCGTCATCAACACGCAGTTCATCACCAAAGAATATCACACACGATCGAAAGAGACGACATTTTTATATACCACCTACACTTAGTAATCTCCGAAATCTTCACTTTTTTAAAAATATAAATGCATTTTTTCGCTTGTAATTTAATAAGTTTTAAATAAAATTCGAATGCAAAAGTATAGAGCAAGTTTTATTGAGATGCAGTGGAGTTTATAAAGATACCGGATTTCATTCTGCATTAAAGTCAAAGTTTTCTAATTCAGAATGGGTTAATAGAGAATCGGTTTTTGTTAACTAGACACCATTTTATTCTTCTTATTATCCTGGCTATTGTGACTACAGATTTATATTTATTGGTGTCAAGAAGAATGTATAATTTTGCTAACCTGTATAGGTATAGGTTACGGACATAAGAGTAATTACGTTAATCTTTAGCTAATCAAACAATCTTATCTTTTCCTTGGCAAAGAAATGTGAAAGCGGTATTATATTACCTATACACAATATCAATTTTATGTATAGAGAGAGTTGACAGCCAAACCCGGTTTCAAAAACCCATTGCGAAGGTCAACACATAGAAAAGACAAAAATTCTTTTTGTCTATCTTCGTTTTGATTGTCATTCCGAAACCAGACAAAACTTTCCATCAGCTTCCAACCAAAGTGTTCCCTCGGGGGATAATGTTTTTGACTTTTTTTTTTTCCTCCACTAGAGAGATAATTATTTCCGCTGAATTTCGAGGCACAGACCACTCAGCCGAGACCGACCAGGTGAGACGGTGGGCGTCATCCCCCACAAGGTCACAGGTGACACATAGAGCATGCGCAAAATACACTACATCCTCTTCAATCCACCTTTGCTTTGCGGCCAATCCATCCATAAAACCGCTTAAA
>WUQG02182209.1:0-22549 GCA_011317285.2 Androctonus mauritanicus
AAAATAAATTATATAAATAAATATATTTTCTTTATAATTATATTTGTTAGGACATTGTATCCTACAGAAAATCCTATAATTAAAAAATTAACAATTACATTTCAAAGCTGTTTAATTACTCTAACAACAAAAAAATATTATTTATTACCTCATCTTGAAGCATGTCAAAAGTATTCATACAGTAAACTAAAAGCACTGATTTGGTGATAGTTGCAAAGATGTTTATTGTATTTTGTTGAATAGCCTTTAGCCTTTTTTACTTCAATTAATCGTCTTGGCATTGAACTCACTAATTTTTTACAAAATTCTAGGGTAATTTTGGCCCACTTTTCTTTTAAAGGTTTTTTTTAGATCTTTATTGGAAATATGGTGTAATTGAACTTTTTGTTCTAAATGCATAACATACATACATACATGCTCTATAACATTTAAGTCTGGTGACTGAAGTGGTGTATTTAACATTTTAGGAACATTATATGAAAGCCAATCTTTGTATCCAGATTAGTATGTTTAGGATCATTATCATGTTGGAATATAAAATTATTTTCCAAACCCATTTTATGTGCACTATTCTTCAGATTGAGTTTAAGAATCTCTATGTATTCAAACCTATTAATTTTTTCTTCTATAAATGTTAAATTCCCAACATCAGCAGCTGACATACATCCCCATACAAACACAGAACCACCTCCATCTTTTACTGTAGCTTTTAAATTTTTACTATGCATTTCTGTGCCTGGTTTCTGCCAAACTTTGTGATTTCCATCAGGTCCAAAAAGATTAAATTTTGACTCATCACTGAATACGACCCTTTCCAAAATTCTGAAGGTTGATTTTGATACTCCTTTGCAAAAGACAATCTTTTCTTTGCATTAACTTCAGATACTCAGCATTTTTTTGGGAAGATCTAATGTGAAAATCTGCTTCTATTAAAGCACATCTGATTGTACTTGCTGATACAAATGCACCAGTCTCCTGTTCCAGAAGAGCTTTTATTTTAGAGGCTGAAATATGCAGATTTTGTTATATTTTCCTAACAAGATTTCTTTTAGTGTGGGTGATGAGTTTTGAAGGATGACTACTGCAAGATTCATTTTCAACATTTCTTGTTTTCTTAAACTTTTTCACTATACTTTATATAGTAGTGACACTTTTCTGTAAAATTTTTCCAACTTCATGATAACTTTTCCCTTTTTTTACAAATCAAATTATTAATTTTCTTTCTTCTAGCAATGTTTCTCTTATTTTAACCATGAAAAATAGAAAATGTTGAAAAGCAACTTAAGAAATGACAAGAAAATACACACAAAATAATTCAGTTGCAATATTTAGATGTAATAAAATGATATTTTAGACAGAACTGACAGTGACTTATTGCGTATGAATACTTTTGACGCGCATCAATTACAATTGATGATTACAATTCTCACGATTTTTATCTAAATGAAGCACAATAGTTTTAATTTTTTTCCAGTTTTTAACAACAGAATATAGACAATATTATAGTGATGAAATTTCGTTATTGTCAACATATTTCCCAAATTAAATAAGTATTTCATATTCAAATGACTACTGTATGAATACTTTTGATACTGACTGTATATTATTTTCAAATGAACATCACTCGCAAAAAAAAACAAAAAAAATAGAAATTATAGTATTGATTATTTAGTTATTAATATCGGAAATTTTAAGAAAATATACAGTGTGTATATTTTTCTTTGGAAGGGAATCTAATTCATATTTCTAGTTTACCTTAATTTGAAAATTAAGGTGTTCTACCGTATTATTAAAAACAAAGAAATATTCATTCAATTATACCGGCTAATGGAAGGGATATTATCTACGAATAATTGGAAACACGGATAATCCGAACTTTTTGTTTTGCCGCATTTTGCAAATATATAGGTATATATATAAACGGTGGCGGTTCATAACTTGAAATCTGAGGATACTGCAACTTTTGAAATATGATTACACAGTGTAAATATAATATAAACGTATTTGGATAAAACAGCAAAGTTATAGTAAAAATTAAAAAAAAATTAAAGACGAAAAAATATTGTTTATTGTCGATAAAATTATACAATTTATTATCATTAAAAATGTTATGTCTAATTGTAATGCCAAAATTTTTAAAGAGACGGAATAAACACAATAAGGACTACCAACGCGCTACTACTGGCGCAACTTGCATATAAACAACAGTGGAACTACTGACAGACAGTGACGCATTAATACTAATAGCTCGCATCCACGCATGTCACTATGACGTGCATATGTTTGGGCGAGTAGCAATACGGCACTTGTGGTAAAACACAGTGCCGTTAGCGACCTTCATTCTTCTAAGAGCTACAAGATAGATTTTTTTATTTTTATACAAAAGAGAATTGTATAGAGTTTATTGATGATAAAATTAAATATTACAAGCAAATATATAAATATATTTATTAATTTATATCGAGAAAAATTGATGATGCAGTGCCTATGCGCGAGCCGCTTCTGTATATAAAATAACTTAAAACTTATTATAATTAGAGTAAATCGGGGAAATATCCTATTTTTCTCTAACTCGTTAGCAGTGTGTATTTCAATGGAAAGTCACCTAAATTAGTTCATCATTTCATCCCATAAGCTTGCTAAAAGTAAAGCATGATTATTCTCGTAACATTACTATCTTAGAAATAGCAAAACTCCAGAAGAGTGTTGGAATTTTTACCTCAAAATTATTGCGGTTATCTTTTAAAGTAAATATTATTAATCGCAATAGTATCTGCCTAAAGGAAACTGATATAACGTGTAATGGATAATTTAAATAAATAATATCTGTATTGGTTTGGTTTTGGTTTAGATATATTAAAGTTATGTGAATAAAAGTTGTATTCTTGATCCATGGGGGAAATGCCACTCTTTTCTTTGGATTAGATGCCATGTTTAAAGTTTTCATTTACGGGATTTCATAGAGTAAATGTCAATAATATATTTCAGGATATCATCAAGTCCAGGTCTTTCGTGCAAGAGAAGGCGAAACATACTATGGAAGGTGTGTGTGTAAACAGAAGAAACAGGAATGTGTGTTCTTTACAAGCTAATGAATAACAGCATCTATGATGAAAGATTCTTATATAAAATTACATTGGCTGAAATAATTGATCAAATTTACAAATCTAGATTAGTTCAATATAAAGAATTTTGCCAATTATTTTATTGTTTTAGATACATATAGGATACATGTTAATACATGTATCATTTTTTTCTTTCTTTTTATACATAGGTAAAACTATAGTATATTTGGTTTAAGAAACATTTGGTATTTTCCTGAAGTAAGTGAAAAGTTTATTGAATGATTAAAGGCTTAATCTGTGTTATATAAAATATTGCAAGAATCTTAACAAGATTTTAAGTTTTTTTAACTTTATACTTCTTTATACTTACATAACAGAACATATAAACTTAAACATAAGTGTTAAGATAGCTAATAAGGATTACTATTGTATCTTATACAATGAATATCATCTAAAACATACTGACATCTTATCTCGAATTTTTTTTTTTGCATTTTTGTGCTTTTCCAATCAGGCAGATTACTAAGGGAAGGGGTCAGTTCCAACCACGGTGTGCACTCACACCCGTGGAGGGGGCCAGATGGTGAGGGATTATTCATCAAGGTTTTTTATTCATAGTTTCAAAACCTGGAAGTTTTTCATTGAATTCATTATCTTAAATTCATTAAGATCCCGTTTAACGCAGGAGATTCGTTCCAAAAAATCAAGCATTAAATGGAACAGAGTAAGCGAGGTCATTTTAACAGTAAATAATGGGGATATGGTGAAAGTGGACAATGAATAAAAAATATACGTACTATTTATTTTTATTTTATTTCGTAACATATATTACTATTGTATTACCTTAATTATAGACATTTTTTATTGCTAATATCGATTTGTTTAGCATAAACATTCATGAAAATCAAAAATATTCGAATAAGTAATTTATATTTGTGATGAGGAAAGTTCTTTCTCGTTTGACACTTGTTTTTTCGTTAAGTCATCGTCTAACATTGTTTGCCTTTTCCTCTGTCGTTCAGCAAGCAATTGTCGATAGCAAGACATCGCATTCATGGCACTTCGTCTTGCCTTTGAACTTCTATCAAAATTTTGATCATTTTGTATAAACTTATCCATAATTTCTATAATAGTGGCTAAACTTGTTTTGAGAAAATCCGTTGCAAGTTCCGCAGCAGACTGCACTGCACTGATATCAAACGCACTGAGAGATCGCATAGGAGTATCAAAACAACAAATTTGTGCGATTTCGGATTTATGCGAGTATAGTTTGAAAAACCGCATCAAAGTGAATCAATAAAAAATATAGAATTCTAAAAAACAGCGTTATATCGAGCAGCTTTAAGCGGGTCTTACTCTATTATATTTGTAGGTCTATAGAGTAATTCTATGTATCAAACAAATAAAAAAAAATTAAAATCATGCACAGATAATCCATGAACTGAACAATCCGTGTGAGGATTATCCGAAGTACATTCTAGTAATTTTCATTACTAGAGTTTACTCCGGAATGAGTAAAGTATGTAATAACTGACCTTGGTACCAATTGTTGATCATATTAAAATTGTTGTTTAGAGTTCAAATGTATTACGTTATCAAGAAGCGATTAAAAAGTGGCACCATGGTGTTGTGGTCCTCAAATTGTGGTGCACGTATCCCCATTGTTAGACGTGTTTATACTTGTAATAATGCATGGCTATTGTAGAGTGCATGCTATTTTTCTTTATTGATAAAAAGATGCGCGATGAAAAAGTTTGGGAACCGATATTATAGTGTGATAGCATGATGTTCCGTAGTAACTCTTAATATCGATTTATCAAACGGATCCATTTATAATTTTTGGACTAGAATTTGAAAGTTATGTCCATGTTGTTTTTTAAGCATCATACATATATATACAGTATATGATGCTTAAAAAACAACATGGACATAACTTGAATATGTACACGGCAGTATTCGTTCTTCGCACGAGAATATATAAATTATCATTAATGTGTTTAGAACATAAAATTAACCAAAAGGCAAAATAACAGATGTTTAAAATTATTAAAACTTAAATTCTTTATGAATTTAAATTATTTGATAAAACATGAAAATTATGCTAACTAAATCCCATAAATATGAAATTAATATTTAATTTTGATGTGTATTAAAACCGATTTTTCTTTCGAAGATTAAATTATAACTTCCCTATATACAATATTCGATGTTTTTCCTGATTACAAAACAGATTATTTGGAGAATTGACTATAGAGCATGTAACACAAAACTCTCCATCTGAAAAGCAAGGTGTTCTTAATTTGATCCCTGTGTAATTGATGAATTGGCTCTGAATTTAGTTTATGGTCATGTCGAAGCAAACTTTGATCGGTAACTGAAGCCTCTTGAATTGAAATGGATAATCAGTTAGTATGAAAAGTATCCAGCTCTCTCCTTTGACAATTCCTGTGAATATGATGGCTTCTATTTCATTTCTCATAAGGTTTTCATCTGTAACTGGATGCCATTGCAAAGTTTGAGTGGATTCAAAACTAGAGATACATTATGGGATTATCAACTTTTAAATATAGTTATTGTGAAGGCATTCTTGAAGGATTTATTGAATTCAAAAATTCAAAAGGATAAGAACACAATCATTTTCTTCCACCATTCGATCTATAGAAAGGTAATTACCTTTTCTGTTTGAAATAGATCCATCATCTCTGCATTGATGTTATCGATGCATTCGTTTTTAGGAACTAAGATGGCTCATTTCAAGTTAACCCAAATTAATCTAATCGATTTACTATTTCGAAGCCGGCAGATTGAATTTTTGAGTTTTGGATTTTTCTAAATAATTTTATCTTAAGATATATCACCATATCAAATTTCAGACTTATAGATCAGAAAGTTTGAACAATTAATGTGGATGCATATCACGATGAACATTTATTGATTGACATATATATATTAGCTATCGGATTTACTTGTTATGACATTATAAATGCTATACGTAAATCATATTGTATAGTTAGATTTTACACTATAAAAAATTATTTCCTTCAGTTCTAATTACAGTTTCATATATGTATGAAATTTTACTAGTTTGCTCTTCATCATAATGAAGTTTAAAAAATCCTTACAATCAATTTTGAGAATTTATTTTTTAATTATTTCAAAACTTCAAATTTACTTAAAATTCTATTGTTATTTTTTCAATAACAATATACAATAAAATATTTCTTACTGAGAATTATTTATAGAGAATATAAACTTGCTTATAATGATTTTAATCAAGATTCTATATCTACAATAGACCTAACACAAATCCCGATATTTAAAACTCAAAAATTTGTTAAAAGTAATATATGTTTCTCATTTATTTTCTCTGAATGAATTCCAAAATCTTATCAAAATTCAACAATGTATTGATAATTTCGAAATTTAAAAAATAAAGCACATTAATATGCATAATCGTTACTTCATTTACATTTTTGGCTAAAAATAACTCAGATAAAAAAAGTTCATACCATAGCGCAACAAGCCATATTTGGTTAAAATTGATCCAGTAAATCTAAAAATATGAAGAGATATACAGACATTCCAAAAAATGACCTAATGCGCGAACCTATTATGTGAAAACAAGATTTACTTAACCTGCTTAAATGTTGTATTTTATCCAGAAATTGTGAAAACAACAAATTCGAATTGAAATCAATTAAGATTACTATATTTTCTATATAATTTCAATCAAATGAAAATAAAAGAAGTTATCTAAACTAGAAAGTTTTTAAGAAATTTCCAATATCTATGGAGTATGATAGATTAAGTATTATAAATAATCGGCAATGTTGGATACTACGCTAGTAAACTAAATTCAAAAAATTCAATAATAGAAAAAGTTTAATGCAGCAATTAAAGCCAAGATCTTTAGAAAAAATTAAGGAATAAAACAATTATTTATGAAGTAAGTTAAATAGATTCATATACAACAGAGCTATATCACGAAAAAATTTTGGTTTAATATCATAGTTTTAATTTGACTATTATTCAGCATCGAAATTGCAATAAAATACATTTAACAATTCATTTAATCTGCGAATAAACCAGTTTATTCAGACCAAGAAACTATTTTATCAAAAGCATTTTCGGGATTGACTCCTCTTCAGTTATATACCATCTAATCTGCTCTAATAGAATGCAATTTAAATTCAAACAAACATAAAATACATACTCTAGTGTTCCACATTAAAGTAATAATCTAAACTGCTAAAATTGTATAAATACATTATATATTAGAATATAAAAGTTTTAAACTTAAAGGTAAGAATTTAAGTTTTAAATTATCTTTGCATATTCTTATATAATGTATTATACATGAATAATTAATATTTTAATAAATTTACATCAAATCAAAATTCAGAAAGCATACTGTATACGAAAAAGTAAAATAGCTATTCACCATTATATGTCATGTTTATACTTTATTCTTCCATTTTATCGCGTTAAGATTTAATATTTTTAATATACTCGAAGAAAATTTTAAATAAAAGGAATTTTTAATAAAATCCTATGTGATAAACAAATCTAAATTTTTCATTTATTACCCGCATTACTCTCCATGGGAAACGAAGATGAATTTAAAACCGAAGATTATTATCCTAAATTTCTCTAATAAATACTGTATATCTGTTATCGGTTTTGTTACTTATTATATCTAATTTAATTAAAATATAAATTTCTCTATTATATTATAAATATATATTAATATTTTATCAAACAATAAATATATATTAATCTTACCGATATTCGAGTATATTTACAGAGAAATTGAGTTCTGATTTATATTGTCTTTCACAATATTTAAAATTCGTTATCATCTGATAAACATCATAAATGCAATTCTAGCTTGAAAAATTTGATTGATTTTGCATTCTGTAAAGCGATTTCCCAATATTGACTTCTCGTCAAGGAAAGCAATCGATCTGTTTTCACAGATTTTGCAAATAAATATTCAAAGAAAAAATGTGTTGTTTAAAAAGAACGTGATATTTAAAGTTTAAAATGAAAAACAAAATTCATTTTTTAGATAATGTTTGATGCAAGACGTTTATGATTTTTAAAATTAAAAAAATAAAATATTCTAAAATCAGTTTAAATGATGGCATACTGTGATTTAATTTTTATGAAAATATTACAGAAAAATCAATAAATAATGATTTTTTTTTAAAAAAGTATAACTTTACTTAAATTTTTTGGTTAAAAAAATTTGACATGTTAACTTTTAAATATAAATATTTCACTCAGTAATATTTTACATATTAATTTGACATAATAATTGACAATGTAAACTATAAAATTACCAAATTTTAAAAAGCTATTATTTAATTAAATTAATAATTAAAAGATTTCGAAAAAACTCTTTACATAAAAATGAACTTTCATAAAATAAATTTACGAAGTTCTTATACAGTACTTGTACAATATATGCTTTAGATATTTATGAAAATAATTTTCTAATCATTGTCTTTAATATTAATTTAACTAAAATTTTAATCGTAATTAAATATTTTATCAGTCTGCTAAACATTTAGGAATTTATCATTAAAACTTTAGTAAATAATTTCTATAAAAAAACAAAAAAAAATGCTGAGGTTTATAACAAATGTAACATTTATTTGTTTATCCGGTTATGTCCTGACTTCTAAAAGACTCCCAAAGGAACACAAAACGGAGTTTAAGAAAGTAATTTTTCTTTCCCTATCTAGTTAGCTATTAAAAGTTCTCTATGGACTGTTTTTCTTTTATTTGGATATCAATTAATTTATAAATTTCAGTGACAATTAATTGATTAAACGAGTTTTATTTATATTCAGTAGGGAATTGAAATGTTAAAATTTTAATCCGTATTTCTTATTTTTCGATAATTTTTTTCAATTTAATTTCTATTTTAGAAAACAAACTTGCCTTACGAATATCTGAATTATAGAAAATATTTAATCTTAGTATGTGTTCGAACTCTAACAGATAGTATAACGAAATTTTTTATCTATTAACTCATATACAGAAGATCCCGGATAATCGGTAATAATGTTTATTTATCGATGGTTTTTATCTTAGATGCGCTAGCTCAAGGTTTCCCAACAAGGATTTCCCAATCTGGAATGCCATCTCGCCCTCCTTGGGAGTGTGAGATAACATTTCAGAAGTATATTATGCAATAATTATATTCAAAAAATAATTAACATTTCGAGGCTATTCTAGTGAGAGTGCATAGACTTTTTTCTCATTGCAGAGTCTAATAATTCAAAATGCCCGGTTAACATTCAAGATAATTAGTGAAATTGCCAGATCGGTACCCCTTGAGGCTCGACTCCGCAGCATCTGCACCTCTTGCGCATGCGCACGGGGTACCGGATAATTTACTAAAAGCCGAGAGGGTTTGGGAACCAGAAAGGTTGGAAATCAATGCGCTAGCTTAAAGATTTTTAAACGCCCCAATTTAATTTCTTTATTATTTCTTAAATAATTGGCGATAAATATTAAAATCAAATAAAAATTGCAAATATTGCAATTATTCCTTGCTGCAAATAAAGGAAACAAGAAGTTTGTTTTCTCAATAAATTATAGAATATTTGTATGTATGTATGTAATTTATTTATTTTGTAATATTAAATGCATATTGTCCATAATTCTGATTTTTTGTTTTAGTATTTTGCGGATTATCTGGGATGATTCATTTCTCAACTTCCCCGGTTAATCGGGAGTATACTGCATGTTTCTAATAAAAATATTGAAAAACAAATTTTAAGTTTCATATAAATATTTTTATAGAAATCTACTCCCTGAAGAAATGTATCGCGGATAAGATTTTCTTTTTGACTTTTATTTTGTACAAGAACATTTTTAAAATATTATTTTTACTTTATTATTAAGATTATAACGATAACAAAAACAACCATAAAAATTTATTTTCATAAAGTTTTTAATTAAGAACTAATTAAGAAAAGAAAAACAAAAATTAATAAGAAAATAAGAGAGACTAGACTTATTGCTTCTTTTAAAGAAACAAATTTCTTGTTGTATTGGTTTAGTACTGTATGTAAAGAAAACACAAAATAGATTTAATGCAAAACTTCCTTATGAAATAAATCATCAATGTTGAAATATTTTTAATATATCATCCAAGCATCTTGATGCAGTAATTTATTTTATAATTTATGTTTCCTCTTACTCTTAAATAATTTAAATAAGGTTGGTTTAACAACATTTATGAAGTAAAATTTTAATATATTTAGTAACATTTTATCAAATTAAATTATTCTAATTATATTTAAATGAATAAATATTACCGTTTACATTATATAAATGTAATTAAAATAAAATCGTTTCATTCAAATTCAATTAAATCAGTTCATTGAGACTATAGTACATAATATTTAAACAGATATCTAAATTTAAAAAAAAAGGTTTTTTCTTCAAATTTTTCATGTTCTAAATTACGATTTTTGCTGTTTTCCTTATTAATTCAGTAGTTCAAAGCTATTAAAAATTTATAAGATTATTTTTTTTAATAAATTTCATTATACGCTATTTAAAAATGACATTACCATAATCATTCTTGACAGTTAAAAACTATAAAATAATTTTTTCTATATAATATTTATATTCCATTTTTAAATATATAAATTTATATATATATATATTTTAAATTCATCGATTTCTTAAATCTGTTAAATTTGCTTTATAATATTCTTAAAAATATATTTTTATATATTTATATAACTTGTTTATATCAACCAAAGTCTAGAATTGCTTTTACATAAAGTTGTTTAATCTTGCTATGTAACCACTATAATATATTTTTTTAATTTGTGATTCGTGTCACATTAATACTTAATATTAGAGCATCTTATATTAAAATACTAAAATTTATTGAAATGCAAAAAAATGTATTTAATAATTAAATAAACAGTAAGAAAAAATGTAATTAAATCATTAAAAAATAGTTTAATAATTTCATATGCAAATATACTGTTTACTATCAAATCTCGAACATTCAAGAGGAGATTTAATCTGCTAACTTGTCATTACACATCCCTTCTTATTTTCATATGACCTGACAACCTCGAGAGCTCTGTTAATGAAAGTGCAACGGTGTCGGAATAGTAGCAGTGCTGGTAAGAAACCAAATGTAATTAATTCCAAATGTCGGTCGCATAAGTCACATTAGTTTCACAACATATTCAAATATTTGAAAATTGATTAGCAAATTTAGTAGTTTTCTGGTTTTGGATTATTGATCTGCCTCCTTATTTTCAACAAAATTAATACAACAACACAATTTAAATCATATAAATTGAAAAATAACGATAAATTAGAACATTGCAAAAATCGGAATGTATTCAAAATTTATTTTTATCTAGAAATCTGACCATCTGATTTTATTGAAAAAAATAATTTTTAATTCTTTAATAAAATTAATATAATGATATATAAAGAAATTTATAAATTGATTTTATCTTTTTGATTAACAAAAAGATACATAAAACGATTATTATACATATGATAAAATTATTGATTAGAATTGTGAATACAATACGTAGGACAATGGTTATAATGATTTCCGGTGATAATCCAAGTTGACTCTAAATGGCCCTAAGAGACAAATATTGTTGGATCCCATTTAATTATTAATAATTTAATAATACGGTATAGCATTTCCAAATATTAAAAATTATTGTTTATATGAAAATCAAATAAAATTTATATTTGTTACTTGAAAATTTTTAAGTAAATAAATTTTCAAAAATATAACAAATATATAGGTTATTTTTACAAAACAAAGTACAGTATTTAAATGGAGCATTATGTTTTTGGTATCAACTTTCCTGAGTAATTTTAATATTCACAACTTATGTCAAGTTGGGCGAACCTATTCTTAAATATTTATACTCAGTCGATAGTGCAGCGTTAGAACTATGCGAACCCAAAATGCCGACGTTACTGCTGCGTAATTATACATTTTAGAAAAGGTTCTTGCAGGCCGCCCAGTTTGATGTCGAATTGGATGGACATACTAGAAGCTGTTGTTTATTTAAAAAAATTTTTGTTGTCCGTCATTAGTGCAACGTTAGTGCCTCGTAATTACGCGTTTTATAACAATTTTTTTAAAAAATAACGTGTCACATAATATCTCGCGACAGAATATGATAGACTATGATTCGCGCGTAATTTAATGATTGCTCTATTTCTTAGCATTTTCTGCCTATCGCTAAGCAATTGAAACCAAAATACTGTACAGATGCTAGTTTAAGGAATGAGATTTCTATTTAGTTGTATAATCATATTCGTAATTTAATTAACTTTATTCTAAAATTTCTTTAATGCATTAATTATAAAAATATTCAGCTGTCTACATAATTCTATTCTTTAAAAATAATATATTACTTATTCAAGACTAACATTAATTGGAGCCAGCCTTCCTCAAAGTAACTCCGAGGCCTTCCTTTTTTGTTATATACATCGATGATATTTCTAACCTATCTAAATATTATAACGATGGTAATTAGGACATAAAAGTAATCTTTATTAAAATTACTAGTTGTAGACTTACATAAGATTAGACAAACAAACATTTTGTAAATTTATTTATATTTTTTATTATTTATATTTATATTATAAATTATGTATGTTGCTTGTTTTTGCTTCATCTCTGATCTCATTACAACATAAGATTTCAGTTGTTCACCACTATTGTCTTGTTAATTTAATAATTAATGCTAATAAATCGAATATTATAATCTTCAGATAATATAAGATATTAATATAATTGATAGATTTTGTTTGAAATAAAGTGATCGAAATATCTTTCTAAACATTTCTCAAAATAATGCAAACATTATATTATATTACATAATATGAACAACATTGAACATAGTCATATTATAATATCAAATCTCATATCTTTTTGACTAAAATAAAAATCTTAAATTTTTTTACTTTACTATTTAAAACTTTTTATATAAGCTCTATTTGTTTAAATTCTAAATAATTTCAATGAAACAAAGAACACAGTACAGTATATGTTTCTATACTTCGGAGGCATATGACACTATGTCCAATTTCAAAGCATTGGGCATAGCGTCACATATCTCCGAGGTATAGATTTATTTTGCGGCATTTGAAATATGTAAAATAAACACCGAAGCTCAGAAAATCAAAAGAAATATAATGATTTATTTTAATAACTTAACTATTAAAATAATAATTAAGCTAAAAAAATCTTACTATTTTCTCTCGTATAGTTAGTTATTTTATTTATTTATTTATTTATTTATACAGAATCAGATAAACTCCAATCTTTCAAATTGGACACTATCTGGGTGAGAATATGAATAAAAAACAATAAAAATTACAAGTTATCAAATTAATAAGAATAAGAATTAGCAACATTAAGATTCCTTAACAATTTAGACCATTTTTCTATAGTACAATTAAAAAAATCATATTCAAAAAGTGATTGATTAAGAACAATACGATGAGAAAAAGATCTTTTAGATATTTTAAGATTACATCTATTGGTTTTAAATAAATGACGTTGTCTCATTTGTCTAAATGGAACATTCAAAAGTATATTTGAGTTTTGAAAACAATTTTTAATGAACATGTTAAATAACGAAAAGTCTGCTAGAAACAAACGACTTTTAATAGTAATTAATTTAATATTAGTTTCAAAAGAAGAGTTATTACTGAAATTATCAAAAAGTAAATTTTTCACCTGAGTAAAAGAGCGCTCTAGTCTAAGTAAATGAGAAGCAGAGGCAGAAGCCCAAATAACTAGCGCATAATCTATTAGAGGAAGAATAAAAGCATAAAATACAATTTTCCTTACTTGGTATGGAACAATATAATACATATTTCTATATAAAATACCGGATTTAATCTTAAGCTTTTTGATTACGGAATCAATATGATTTACAAATGTAAGTTTATTGTCAAAAAGTACACCCAAATCGTTTATTTCAGTTAGACGAGCAATTAAAAAACCATCAATATAAATATCCTTAGGAATAGTGTATCTGTTAGAAAAATAAACAACATGGGATTTGTCTTTGTTTAATATTAAATTATTATTCAATAGCCAATTATTAATTAAACACAAATCAATTGTCAGAAGTGAATGAATAGAATTAAAAACCTTTAAGTCATCCGCATAAGCAATAACAACAGAAGAAGTTAAATTAAGAACAGGATCTATATAGATGACAAAAAGAAGCGCACTTAAAGGAGATCCTTGTAAAACGCCACAATGAAGGGGGAAAAAATCAGAGAAAAAATTCTCAACTTTTATACATGCTTGTCTTTGTGTTAAATAATTGTATATCCATTTACAGAAGATATAATCAATAGTGGGGATGTCATATAAACGACTAAACAAGATAGAATGATTAAGCGAGTCAAAAGCAGAGGAAAGGTCGAGATAGACAACATAAGTATCAATCAGCTTTTCCATATTGTTTAAAATGATTTGTTTTGTCTGAAGTAAGTTAGTGATACAAGAACGGTTACAGATGGCATAATGTTGATTGGGGGATAAATAATTTTTTGTATTGAATAAAAGAATTTTTAATAACATCCTCTCAAAAATTTTCAAAAAAGCAGAAGTGATTGCAATAGGACGATATGAAAGAAACGAATTAGGATCTTTTTTAGGTTTACATATAGGTATTAAGTAAGAACATAACCACTGAGTAGGAGTAAAAGTATAAGATAAACATAAATTACATAAGAACACCAGAACATCTAAAAATTCAGTTGGTATATGTTTAAAAAAGACTACAGGGACTCCATCGGGACCAGAAGAAGTATGTTTTAATTTTTTTAAAGCAAATAAAAAATCATTTCTTGTGAATAAATTACAAAAAGATTTAGGGTCATAAGGAGTATAAGAGTATGTACAGTTATAAATAATGTTATGATCTTGATTAGAGTTATTTTGTGTAAACTTAGAAAACATATGTAGAAAAATTTGATTTATAAGCGAACTAGACATAACATTTACACGTTTTCTGATTTTTCTACGAGAAAAATTTGGCAAAGTTCTCCAAAAAAATTTATTAGAGGAAAGGTATTTTTTAGGTAAAGAATTAATATAATTTCGCTTTGCAAATTTTAATTTTTGTAGGTAAAGTTTATCAAGTTTTTTAAATTGAGAAAAATAATAATCAAGTTTCGTGTTTTTCCATTTTCTAAACAGAGAATTTCTAAAATTTTTTAATTTAGATATATCTTTTGAAATCCAAGGAGGTTTGGTATTATTATTAATAACAGTCAGAGGAACAAAAAGATCAATAGCTTTGTATATAGTTCCATATACTATATCGAATTTACTTTGTATATCATTACCAACAGAGTAAATAATAGATAAATCTTGCAAAGTCAGAAAAGTACAAATATCATGCCACCTAGCCTTATTCCAGTTTCGCCTAAAAAAACATAATTGATCATCATCATCCTGACCAAAATTATTACAATCAAGTAAAAATTTAATAGATTTATGATCAGATTGAAACTGAAAAGTAGAATGAAGCAACAAGGAAGGAATAGAAATCGATACATCATTTGCATTAAAAATACCATTTAACAAAATTTCATGTTCAGCAATATTAATATAAAAAATCAAGTCAAGGAAATTACTCATACGAGTAGGATAATGAATAGCTTGTTTAAAATGAAAAAAGTAAAATATATCTTCCAAGAAAAAAAGTTCAAAATTATTTCTAATAGAGTAATTCGGATGTCCCGTATCCCATGAGATATTTGAAAGGTTAAAATCTCCAATCATGATAAACATATAGCTTGGAAATTTAGTAAAGAACAATAACAAGTCATATTTTAACCTTAATAAAATATCAATATTATTTGTTTTAATGAGAGACAGGGGAAAATAAAATAAACAAAAACACAAATGAAAAAAATGAGAAACACAAATAAAATAAATGTCATTACACTTTGTCCAAAGACTAAACGTATCTAATTTAGTCAGTAATAGAAGACCACCACCACGATATGTTAAACGTTCGGCACTGAAAAATGTGTAATCATTAGTGGCACATAAGCCCTCCAAATCAAAGTTAGAATCAGGAGACAGCCAGGTCTCAACTAAAATTACAAAATCATAACCAAGCTGTAATAACATTTCAAAATCATCAAATTTGTTTTTAACCGAACGGGCATTTTGATAATAGCAACTTAAACAATTTCTCCTAGATGAGTAGGAGGGAAATAATTGCTATTTCCCTCTAAGTCTGTTAGAATTATAAAAAAGATTACCATTATAAGAATTCTTAGTTTTATTATCAAAATATTTGATTAATACTTCAGAAGGCCATTTATCGCTATTAAGAACATTTACTGCTCGATCTTTATCAACATATGCTATAAAGGAAGCATAATTTGAGAACCTCGATTTAATTTTTTTAACATTCCCATCAAGGTTAAAATGAAATTTCAAAAAACTAGATATATTATCCACTGTAGTATCAGGATGAAGACGACTGATAAAAATTTTTCTTACACCAATAAAACGTTCTTTCATAGGAAAGAAAATAGGAGGTGTAATTTTATCATGAACCAGTGAAGACGGATGAATTCCAGTATTCACATACAACCTATTGGTTGCGGTTTCACTATTATCATTGATAGCTGTATCCAGATATTCTTGATCACGCAAGGGCTGGATTATCTGTTCAGAATCATTAGACGTTATCGCACTATTCACATTATCATTAGAAAAGGAATTTGAATCAGGAGAAGCATCATGTAAACTACTTGATTTAACATTACACTCAAGATGATCTGAATTACATTGACCAGATAAATAATTTTTAGAATCTTTTAAATGCAAACCATCAATATTTGACACAAGAGGAATAAAATTGTTAGCAACAGATGTAACAATAGTTTCTATAGTCCGTTGTTTAGAATCTAAATCGCCCAACGTCGAAGCAACTTCAGAAATTTTTTTCATTGAATGCGTCTTATAACTCTCTAAATCTTCATTAAGATGGTTAAGTGATATATTAGTAGATCTACAAGAATTTTGAGTTTGATGAATTAAGTCAATAATAGATGTAATTCTTGAATTAAGTATATCATAAGAAGAACTTACTTTTTCCTCAAGATTAATAATTCGTTGTTGTAGCGATTCAATGGAACATAGGAACGTTTTTTGAAACGCATCCCGAAACAACTGTAACAAAAGAACTCTATCACCACTTTCTTCGACTTGGTTATTTTCATGCACACCAGAAGGAGGATGATCTTGACTATTTCCAGCACTAATATTGTCATTATCCGATGTAGAAACAGTTTCCACATCAGGGTATCCAGAAGAACCAGCAGAGACAATATCAGTAGTTCTTAAAAATTTAGATGTTGAAGTCGTACGCAAAATTTTATTATCTGATTTGCATACCGAACAGCATAACATCGCTTTATTGCGTTTTGATAATTTTCTATAATTAATAATATCAATACCAAAACATTGTAGATGTTCAAAATTACCACAAAGGCTACAATGTAGTCGCTATCTTCATAAATAGCCTGTTGGCAAGAAACACAAGCCGAAATCGAAGCCGCAAGAATAGCTTGATCAGCACTCACACCAACACCAGTGGCCATCTGGTGAGATAGCTTACTATGATAACTTGAATCAGCGTATCTGTTGATAAATGATCTGACGATATTTAGTCTATTGCAATCTAGGAGAATGAAATTGTATTCATTAAAAATATTAAAAATGTTTGATAAAAAACTTGTTTTAAAATGTATGAAAACTGTAACAAAATATATTTTAATATTTAAATTGGTAAAATATTCTATTAAATCAAATTACAGTAGAACCGTGTTTAACATATACACTATATTTAGAAATAAGGAAAGTCCATATTCATTTCCTGGTTGAAGCAAAATTAATATGTTAGAACTGCAGGAGATATAAAATTATTATACTATATTTTATTATGATAAAATTGTAATTATGATTTTTCATTTAAATGGATTCTAAATTATCTTATGCTATTATAAAGATGCACAACTAGATGCTTTTCAATTTTGAAGCCGGCTTACAGTTCTATATCTTTTAATCTTGTATGAATCGCATTGTTCATTAATAATAATTATTATGCATTTAAATTACATACATAGATTTGGAATTTTTCGAAATTTAAAATTTTACAACATGCAAATCAAAACAATTAAAATATCACGTCAAAGAAAATTACTTACAAGTTAGATGAAATACTTTTATAACAAAAAAAAAAAAAAAAATGCTGTATTTAAAATTTTTAAGACTAAAAATATTATTATTTTTTGTCGATGAAGACGAATTATTTATTACTTATAAGATTCAATTATGAAATTTTGAATTAGTGTACAATATTGGATATACTTTCGCCGGATTTGTTAAGAATCGTAAATTCGTTTTCGTCCATGTTCCATTAAAAAATATTTTAAATCATTATTCTTTCGAAAACATATTCATCAGTTATATGGATTCGTTTTTTTTTTTTTTTGTAATATAGTATAAAGTTTAGTTATTAAAATTTCTTCGTTTCAAATTTTTGGAGTAAATAGTTACGAAATTTATATATTTATAGATTACGAAACTTGATAGATTTATTTAGTGGAACTTGAAAAATAAAATTATCGAAAAGAAATTAATTTCAATTTGTTCCATCAAAGGTTAAAATGAAGCTAAAGGCAAATTTATTTCATTATAAAGTAGGAGAGCCTTTCTTTTATCACTCTTCCATAATGGTTTTCATCAAGAAGCAACGCTAATCCTGACAATTATGTACTGTATTTTATCATAATAGCAATGCTGCATGTGCTGCACTGACAAGTGAGAGAATATTTGTGGCTGTAGGCTTTGAGGAAACGACGCTCTATATAAGTGAAATTACGTGTGATGATGAAAAAATTTGAACAAACTGGCGACTTAACTAAGGCATTAGAAGAGAAAGGTGTCTTATCTTAGAAGAAATTATTTATGCGATATCTTTTGCTATGTCAACTCGTGTAGTAGTTTTTAAGATGATTTCGATTACATCGATAATTGATGGGAATTAAACTTTGTTGTTAATTTTTAAAATATTACTCGGAAATCCATAATAGATAACTATACTATACCTACTATCCAAACTTACATTCAAATTTGATCAAAACAAGTTGATGGGGCAATTTCCGTACTCAAGTACAGAATAGTCTTTTGGATCTTCAATAAATCTTGACTCTTTTCTTTAAAAATATGTTATTTGGATATGCATATTAATGGTAAATTATTAAATTTTAACATTTGCATGAATTATATTATAAAATAGGGCTGTCCAACATGAGGCCCACGGGCCGCATGCGGCCCGTAATTTAATTTAATAATACTACAAACGCGTTTTTTCTTTGTATACCATACCTATTAAAACTCACTGATAAAGTTGCATACGAAGTATTTTATAATGCGGTCCTCTAAACCGCATTTTGTTTTTAAAGCAGCCCTCAGCCACTTGAAAGTTGGACAGCCCTGATCTAAGTTATTGTTTTAACTAAGTAGATATATTTATTTTTGAGATTTAAATATAAATGTCTGATTATAATGTGAGAATTTTTGGTGGAAGCTCTGCTGTTCTGAATACAATATATTGTTAATTTGACAGTTATGAAGTGTTTATCTGTACATCTACTATTAAACAAACTGTTAGGAAAAATTTTATATGTTGCTGTTCATTAAGATAAATCTTCTGAATGTGTGAAACTTTATTTTCTAATAAGTAATTTTTCTAACTCAAGAAAAAAACATTTCTACAATAGTTTGTTGATTTTTTAGTGAATTTATAAGTACAAGTAGTCTCGACTTACAATATTCCAATCTTATTATGGCCCTTAAGATATTCCAAACTTAATTAGTTTTGCTAGAAATACATTTTTGTTTTATGAAAAAATGTAATAAAGTAAATCACTTACTATCTCAGGGACCTGGATTCAATTCTGGATGATTTTATAATCTTAAGGATCTGGATTCAAATCAAGATGATTATGCCATCTTAAAGGATTCAATATTCTATTATTACTATTAAAATTAACATTATGGATCATTTTTGATTTAAGATGAAATTATTAAAGGACAATCTGCATAGTAAAATTAAAATTATATATATTGTAGCCTATCTTTAACCTATTAGTAGATAGGAAATACATAATAAACTAAAATAATATCATAGATACATACAATTTACATAATATTACAAAAATTATAATAATATGCAATAACTTATTAACAATCAACTATTGAAACTAGCATTATTGATAGTATTATTATTAGTAATCTTAAATATTGTTATAGTAGAATCATATTCTTTCTACAAAAGGATAATTTTTTCATACTTAAAATTTGAAAATTTTATTATTTTAATATTTTTTATTATAGTATTATTTTAGAAAATTGTTTAAGTTTGAAATGCACAATTAGACAGTGTATAACTGTATTAAAAGATATTTTCATTTTATTTCATATCATTAATACACCAATGTTTTAAATCAGGGGTTGGCAACGTGCGACCCGTTGCAAGTTTTTGTGCGGCCCACCAAGCAATATAATTTTTATATGATTAAATAAAAATTAGGAAGGCTTTTTTATTTTTTATTATATTATTAGTATTTGTTATATTATGAAATATATTTATTGATTGTATTAGTATTGTTATTTTTTATTGAGTGAGAGAATTCGGCTACTATCACCATTGACCAGCAATAAACGATCGATTGACAAATGTTCACAAAGAAGCAAGACTAGGATTCACATTGGAATATTTACCCTATCCCTGGAATTTTTTTGTTCTCTGATGTCTATAACAACACTGTGCGGCCCGCTTAAAAATATTTTTTTTTTTTGAAAATGGCCCGCCATCCAGAAAAGGTTGCTGACCTGTTTTAAATGAATTCACAATTATTTGTGAATCTATAAAGGAAATTAAGATTAAATAAATTTCAGAAATATAAAAAGGTAAGGGAAACAATGGTTTAAACTAAGTAGAAATCCACAGCTGAAGAAATTTTCAGGTATGTAATATGATAATTTCTGTACAAGCAGCCAAATCCTCATAACAAATTAAGTCCAGTAAAGAGCAGATAAGTAGGTGTTCCATTGTCTGAATTTGTCCATAGTCATAGTGATCAGAGGAATATGGGTATTTCCACTTCTTTAAATTTATTCCATATCTATCCACTTATGTGTGAATCTATTTGGCATTTTCCATGTATACAAGTCCAGTTCAGAGCCCAGAAGCAGAATCTTTTATGTATTAATCCTATTAAGTCTTGAGAATAAATTTCAACCAATCTGTTTTTCCAGAACCTCTCTCTCTTCTTTCTGATTCCCTCAAATGATGTAATCATTAAAGAAATTTCTTCAGGATTTGAGTCTTTGAGGTAGAATACTTTGCCCATATATGAGTGCTAGGATCCTCCATCTACTTTCTCTTTTTTTCACTGGCCTGAACATCTATTCTAATATCAAGAGGTGCAATTCTAGTAAGCAGACAGAGGCTATTGAGTTTGATAGGCTTAAGATAATCTATAATGAGCTCTGATTAATTCTGTGTCCAGTTTTGAAGCATGATAAGATCATCCTCAGACAGGGCTGGCATATTCAGCAGTGGTGCAGCATAATGATAAGCCTGTTCAGTGCTCGAAATAATTTCGAAAATCCAGTAGCCAAAAAAAATTTCTGGTCGCCAAACCCCCTTCCCCCAAAAGAAAAAACTTACTGGTACTAGTCATTGCAGAGCTGGTAACTTTTTATACGATCTTTCTCAGGGAAGTACCACGTGATATGCGAGTTGTGCGTTTCACAACGACAACGTCGAAATTATTATGTCACATACAGTATACATTCAAACATTAATTTCAGGCAACGAAATAAATATCCGTCATTTTAATAAACAATTACTAGACCATTCGCTAAAATATTTCAGAGGTTCATAAAATATTCCACAACCACGCGTAATTGGCGCGAAACAACACAAACGGCAAACGATATTCTTTTTCTTCTTCCTTTATCTTTTCGAAAATTACCTGCGTTAATAAATGACAGTCAAAATGCATCTTTTAAATCTCGCTGGCAAAGCATCAATCACGAACCCACTGCTTTAGTATAGGATCTCGGACAGATATTTTTTCTTCTTCTAATGGAATCCGAAACTACGATGTCACACCACTTGCAGGTGTCAAGTATATAACACAAACATTAGAATCAGACTTTGTTCACAGAGTTTAAAACAAAAATCGTCTAGAAATCGTCTTTAAATTAATGAATTGTTGCACGTCCATTTTTAATTAATTAAATAATTAACATATTGTAATGAAAATAAGTTATCATTTACTTAAATATAATTTTATTAATTTTAATAATGATATTGTCAAATTTGATTTGATTCTAATAGAAAAAG
>WUQG02182320.1:0-22549 GCA_011317285.2 Androctonus mauritanicus
GCAACTTTTTGTGTAGTCCGCAATACAAGCTTAAAATTTTTATTGGTCCGCAGTATCAGTTGTGTTGAGAAACACTGCTCCAGACCCAATTACAAACTGCTCATATCTGTGATATAATCAGCAGAACTTTACATAACAGATTGGTGCTTGGGACAGATTACCTCAAAAAATTTTCCAAGGCATGGACTTTGAATTCCATCCTAGGTCAGGCCCAAGATCAAATTTGGATAAGTGAATTAATTTATTATGTGATTTCACTGTAGACATTTCAGGAAACATTTTCAAATTTAAACAAAATTAATTTTTATAAAAAAAAATAAAGCACTGAACATTGAAGATCAGCATGAGAGTCCTTTTAGTGCTTATTTTTTCTTTTGTATTATAGGCCATTTTCTTATTAGATAATAAGCAGTTTAGCATTCCTATGCTCACCACAGGCTCTACACTCATGAAGGATACTATTGAATGGGTCTACTCTGGCACTTAACAAAAATCTGGAGGCGTGAGCGCCAGAATTAAATACAAATACTGTATGATAGAAAAACAGATCATCATCATCCTGACAATTACTTGGCTACCATTATTGCAAAAGCATTGATAGCATTTATCATAAATTGGGGATTGTCTGTTTTTGATTTATGGCAGGGTTGTGTTCAAATTTTCTTTTATAATTCTGAACAGACTTTCCCATAAGTGGAATATAAATGAAAGTTAGGTTCTCCAAAGAACACTGCATTTCTTTTTAACTTTGTTGAATATTTTGAATTTTACAGTAATGATGAATTATATATATATACACAATCTTGCCAACATTAAACAAGAAAAACAAATGAAAAGTATGCAAATATAACTATATTATATAAGAGTAACAAAAAATGAAATCTTAGCTGATTTTATTTGCATTTTATGCAAGAATTTGGCTTTTTTAGAGTTAGTTAAGATGAGGAAGCAGAAATAAATTAATTTCATAAGCCTATTTCTTATATTGGTTATCCCTGTATCTTTTCCAATTATTCACACTGTTTTTTTACAACTGTCCATGACTAATTCTCTTCTTAATTCAACATTCCAATAAATCTTAAAATGACCTTTATTCCAAATCTTGTTTCATAAATTACATAAAATTGCATAGCCTTTTTTGAATATGCATTTTGGCTATTTGCCCTCCTCGGTTCTCAGCTATGCGAACTAAGGAGGGCAATAAAAAAAACAATGTGAATAATTGGAAAAGATACAGGGATAACCAATATAAGAAATGAGTAAAAATACATTGCCTAATGATAATTTGTAATTTCATAAGACTTCAGCGGTAAATGTTATGCTGAAAATTTATTACAGAAATTATTTATTTTTCATAATTTTCATGAGCTAACAAGGGATATCAAATCCATTAAATATCTTTCTCAGATATTTAATGGATAATACGGATTGAGAGGACCACTTAAAGCAAATTTTAAACTACCACTAAGCATTCAGATCTTCAAATTGTTACATTTTACAAAAATAAAACAGAAAAAACTTAGATAGGTTCTCTAATGAAATTTATTATTCAAATTAAGTTTGATTTATATTAGAGTAGATCCCAGTCTTTGCTTTGTTAATTCAACCAAAAAATTTCTATGTAGGTTTAAAAAAACCACATAAACAATGTTTAAATTAGATATGCACAAATAGGCACTTAATATGGAATGGCCAGATAAAATATATAAACATACTTTGAGCATAGAAAAGAAAATTTAAGGCAATAATTGATATTTTTGAAAAAAGTAAATTGTTCAGTAAGTTTTTTGTTTGTATTTTATGGAAATTCAATAAAAGTAGACTTACAGATATTTGTATTACTGAAACTGTATAAGCTAGGGACTTACTATATTGTATTTGTAAATTATGTACAATAGTTAAAATTATGCAAAATATATGATTGCTAGAAATGTTTATGGTAGTAGAATTGGACACAGAGTGGCAAGGCATGAGAATTTAACATACTTGAGTTATACATTTGGGTCAGTTTCAACTTTTGTTGAAATATGCAATTAATGAACTTTGAAATTCAACTTAAAAATATTTTTGCAACTTAAAAATTAGCTTCAAGTGTAAAAAAATATTTTTTTTACACTTGAAGCTAAGGCATTCTATCTTTTCATTTGTTTCAGATTAATCTGTTGTTGATACAAGAATAGAATGTATAAATTTTTATAAAAAGTGATATATATTCTATTCCAAATAAAATTTTTGTTGAAAGTAGCTTATTCTAAAAAAATTCTGGATTACTGATATGCATAAATTTTGAAAATATGAATTGTCTACAAAAAATTGTTAAGTGGTTACATTTTTGTAATTCTTTATATTATCATTTTTTCAATTTTTTTTCTTCATTTAATATTGAAAAAATTAATTATATTAAGATAAGACTATTTATTAATCTTTAGATGATAGACATTAAAGTATCGCAAGTAAAATAATATGAAATTGATAAATAGGTTTTTTTAGTTTTCCTTAATATGCTAGAATATCTTGTTTTGAAGATAAATATTGTGACATGAGAACTAGGAAATTCTAATATTTTATGCAAAATTATATTATGCATAATAACAATGTCAAGAAAGTTTGTACTATACAATTAGAGATTTTGTTTAATTAATTAATATATTCTCCATAATTATCAGATGATTTGTGTTTTATATGTTTAATCATAATTATATATTCATTTCTGGATAGCTGACATAAATCAGATATTTCCTAAAATGGCAGATTATTCCTGAAATCTCAATTTCATTTTAAAAAAAATACCAAAACAGACTTCAGAAATATAAGTTAATGCTTGTATATTTTTAAACTTTTAAAAACAAAGTGATTTTCATTTTGTACATGACTTTCTTTTCTCCGACAAAATTACAAATATATAAAGTTAATGTAGGATGCATTCAATTCATATAGCAGTTTAAACTGGACAAGGCTAGATATGTTTCTTATTTCAGAATGTGAATTTTATAAAATCTTAAATTTTCATAAACACAAGTTTAAAACTTAAAATTTTATGGATTATTTCATATGGTGATGATAGTAAAGACAATCACAAACTGTAACATTTGCTTTGTGAAAGTTCCTAAATTTTATCATTATAAGCATTAACAACTAATATTTAAAACAATATTGAAATTAGAACATCTTTAAATTAATGGAAATACATATTCATCTTCCTGATTTATGTAAGTGGATTGTTTTATGAAATCTTATGTCCAACATATACAGTATATGATCTGATTTATATGTTATACAGTACTAGTAACTCACAAAGACATATTAAAAATAGTTATGATTTGAGTGCTTATTCTTTATATGGTAAACAATTGCTTTACCATATTACTTATGTGCTTATTCTTTTTAGGAGGGGGACTGTGTTCAGGCCTGACTCCTTAACTAAAATTAATCCTATGTAAGTGTGGAACTATATAAGTTGGAGATTGTCTGCAGTTTTAAAAATTATATAGGCATATTTTGTTTACAGCACTTCTCAGTTATATTCCATATCCCAAAATGAAATTTATTAGCAAAATAGGTATATAAAATATTAAAATACATACACGCTAGGCACAGAACTATCCTGAAAAAGTAAGGGTGTGAGATGCCTTGAATCTAATCTGGATCCTCCAAAGTGAAATGAAAATGCTTTAAAATGCAACCATCTGGCTATTTTTTAGGCCTAGCACTATTGTACATTTAATGAATAGTAATGTAAATGTTTTTAAGATTTTGTATATATTAACAAATGAAAAATGCTGCAATTCATTTTACAGCAATGGTTTGGAACATGATGTTGCCTGTCCATAACTGAAATTAAAATTTATTGGATCATAGTTTCCTTGGATTTAATTACAAAGTAATATAATTTTTGTATTGCCCTATCTCCAATATAAATTTCTTTGAACTTTTACCAATTGATATTTAAATGTTATATAAAGCAGTATAGTTATAATTCAATAATAAAAGGCAATAATGCAATAACTGAAATAAAAATGGTACAACAAGATGTTTTAATGACATGATAATTCTCAGTAGGGCTTGGATGATAAAAATATCAATAAAAACCTGCCAGAATGTCTGATTAAAATAATTATGATGATAATGCCATAATAGTTCTCAAATGAAATTAATGGAACCTACTCTCTAAATCCAGATTTTAGAACATAAAAAGTGTGTACATGATAATTTCTCTACATTTTGTCACTGAAATTCTTTTTGATTTCCAGCATGCCTTGTAATTTTGAAATATATATTTTTATATATGTTACATTAAAATAAAATGAAAAGCAAATAATTAATGATTGGACATGAAAATTTGTCTAGAAAATATGAATTTTAATGTTATACAATAATGGTTATATTTCTAAATATTTAATATAAAATTGATTATTTCCATTTTAGAAGTCATCTATTTATTAAAATGCAATGACAACATATGAAATCAGATGAATTTATTTTCAGTTTTGATTACTCAATATTTAAAATATACAAATTAGTTTTAAATCCAATGGTAAAAATCAAATGTTAATTTCATAAATCTTTCAGAAAATAGCCTTAAGGATGGAATATGCAACATATTTTATAGTTGTGTGATTAAAATATTTTTTTATAAATTCAAATTAAAGGCCAAAATTATTATGAAACTCTTACCTTGTGGTTAAAGCTAAAACCACAAGGTAAGAGTTTCATTAATTGCAAAACCTATCTGTTTTGCAATTAATAGATTCTAATTGATAGTTACTGATGTTAAACTAAAATATTAGGATTTATCTAACCATTGCAAAATAGATTGTTAACTAGTGCTCAAAGCTATTTTAAAACCCAGTTTTACAATGTCCATTAAAGTAACAAAATTGTCATCCATCCTTCAATTCTTGCTCATAAATATATATAAGGTGTTCCTAAAAGATTTGGCCAAATTTAAAAATCATAGATGCTGTTCATAATAAAAAAAAATCTATATAAACATGATCCAGAAAGATTTTCTTCTTGAGATACCAGTGTAAATACAGGTCATATATATAATCCCTGCAAAAGAGAACAAAATTGACTAGTTTTTATCACAATAATAGCAAATTATTAAAATACTCTGATTTGTAAATGATTTATACTAATTTTAATCAAGAAAATTTAAAAATGTTAGAACCCTGGTTTTCAAGTCACAATGCATAGCAAAAAATGTTTATACCTTAGAGAAAATTAGCTTAAAAATTATCCTTATTTTGATATTGGCATTCAATAGTCCTAATAATTAATTAATTAGGAAGACAGTTTGTCGACAAGAAAAATTTCATAAGGGAGAGAATGTTTGAAAAGTTAATTGCTTTAAGATTGAATGAATTCATGTATTTGGATAAGAAATAATTGTAGTTTTTAAATTTTAACAATACTTCTCTTAGCATGAAAGTGCTCAAATTGTATATCTGCAATCCCCAAGCTGATGATCATTTTTCATTTTGAAAAACTAAAATGGGATTGCAGATTTAAAAAAATTCCTTCAATTTTATTAGCAATAGTCATTATTGATATATAATCATCATGTCCCATGGGTTGTCAGGGTTAGCTCATTCTCTGTTTACAGACTGGCTTAGAAAAGAATGAGGGAATCTTCAACAGTACAACCTTGCAGATACCAATAATGAACTATCAACTCCAATCTCCCGAAACTACTGCTATTGATGATCGACTACCAAATTTCATGCACTGAACTTTCTTCTCCATCCCACCCACAGAATGATTTGAACCAAATTACCCGTAACAAATGTCGCAGTTCAATGGTTTCACCGTCCTCTCAACTTAAGAGAGTCGGAACTAGGAAGCTATCACCTCAGAACCAGTTGTTTAAAAGTCCTTATCGAAAGTCTCCCAAAAGGCTTGCAGCAGCAAGAGGTAAATTGGGATTGCCTTTTCTCATCTGATGTTATTGCAAAGAAAGACTGTAAAATCATTATAAATTGTTTATTTGGTTTTATTTGAATACCTCAGTGCTTTCATCAGCTTAAACTGTGTTTATATAATAAATACTTTATGTATATATATAATTTTAAATATTTCATGTACAAGTTAATAGAATTTGTAATTAAATTGTTTTAATGAAATTGTTGTAGAATGAATTTTTAATGTTAGTGGTTTTAAATGTATTTCTACTCTCATTTCTAGAAAAAGACAATGCAGTTCTGCAACCCAAAAAATATTTTTGTTTTCATATAAATTTAGGCAAAGATAATTTGTTCTATTGATTATTATATTTAAATGTCATGTACAATGTCTTTATTTTTTAAATTTGGAGCAATAGGTTTAATTTGTTAACCTTGTGTATTTATGTTGTAACTGTCACTACAAAATGTAACTGTTTTGGCAGCTTCAAAATAGTCTTTCTTAATCTTTTGTATATTTTGTATGTTGTAAATTGTACAGAAAATATAAAAAATAAAATACTTTGTTGCCTACTTTTTCAAATCTATAAAAATTATTACAACAAAATGTTGTAATATAATTTTTTTTTATTTTAACAGTTAAACTTCATGAAAAGATAGTTTATATAAAAATTGAAAATTCTCAATTTTTTTCCGGTAAAAATGATTTTTTAACGTGAATTTTAAAAATCATCAATGGATGATTTTCAGGTTGTCCAGTTCTGAATGCTTATTTAAAATTTGATTTTGACGCGTCATTCGTTTTTGCACGTGTAATATTCAATTTTAAATTCGTCCACTTTTAATAATTCATGTATTGTCTTGTTAAATCGCATAAATCAAAATTTGGACTAGTCAGTAACCGAAAGAGTTAAGTATTTACTTTTATACCATTGCGCTGTCGATAAAAAAAAATACGGTATTTGAAAAAAAAACGAAAATCAAATATTCAGGATATAAGAATTTTCGTTTGAAATTACGATATTAAAAATCCTAAACAACTAACCATTTTTGTAAATAATAATTATATACGACTATAAATTTTACGAAACGCTAAGAGGCTAAATGCAAAAAAAAAAAAAAAAATCGAAATATTTAAAATATTGCCTTGCCTTCGAACGACACCGAAATTATTGCGAAATTTTTAACCACACGAGAAACGACGGATCAAACGTTTACGCAATTTCGCAAGAAATATACGTCAACTTCAACCAATTCAGGACAACCTTGAATGTTGTTGGTCCATTAACTGTTATTTTCTATTTGTACAGTTTTTAACTGAACGCAACGTAATTTTCCAATACTAGAATTTTTTATAAAAATTGTGTAATAATGAAAAAAGAATCGAACACGCCCAATTTAAAATGAAGATGAATCGTACTGTTTTCGAAGATTATGTACAAAAATAAATCATCATCGACCCCGGTTAATAATTAAAGAATCGTATTTATGTTAATTCCCAGATTGCAAAATGTTTGGAAATCAAAACACGATAGTATGACCTATTTCTCACTTTAAGATCTGATTGAAAATTCTTTTGACCTAGTTGGACTAAACGAGATCACAGGACGATTTTTATTCCCGAGGTTAAAGAACTTCGTGTTTGTTTAGTTCAAAATTTACACATATAGAAAAACAAGTTTTTATTAAAAATATTCAAAATTTGCACAATTTTTTAAACAGTTTAAATCTGGCCAGACAGTACAAATACAATCCTTCTACTTTTCGAGTGTTACAGAAAAGCACAATCTTGACTTTGTGTTCAATATGATGACAGATGACAAAAAAAAATTATGATCACACTACTGTTCTAGCCAGTCTGAGCCAAAATATTTGAACATAAAAACGTGCAATTTGAATTGTATTAAAAGACAAAACTGAATTATTCATTAAAACTTGTGCATAGATTTTAGTTAAAAAATAATTTCACATGCCAAATTTTTTCCAAATTTCGAACATTTAAATCTTTTTGTTTAAAATGTACTGAAAATACAAGTTCAAATTTTATTTAACATAAAAAATATAACCAACCCACTTTATTTTATCCCTTCCCAAGCACATTCAGGATGTTTTTCCTTATGTAAAAACTTATTGCATTGGTTTCATTGGAAACATTGAAAAAATATACTTTGAAAAGTAATATCTGATCCTGAACTGTGCAATTTTTTTTGTCCAAATGATGATTATTCTGGTTTAGCTTTTTTAGTCTTGCATGATAAATTTCATTAACTTTAAAAATTTTTAATATCCCTAAAAGTCTAAATGCAAGCACTAAACCAGATCAAGATTAGTTTAAAATCCTACTAATTAAATTTTTTTTAAATCCCTAAAATTTTTTTGTTAATACTGTTTTTAATTGTACTTTTTAAATAATTTTAATGTTCCATAACAATACATTAAATGTTTTGCAAAATAAGATAAAATTTTTTTGGAACATTAAAATTACACTTAAATTCTGTAACTTAAAATAGCCAACCTTTAGGATGACTAGAAATACTAAAATATAAATGCCAGGAAATATTTACCTTAAAAGCTGTATTTGCATTTCTTTTTTTAATCCATTAATTTTAGGTTGGATGAAAACCAAAATATAACTAATTGGGAAGTTACCATTATTTCCTGGCATAAAATTAGTTGTGCAGCAATTAACTGCATTCAAAAGGCAGATTTTTTTATATATATATATACATATACATACACATATATGCACCAATATTGTTCCCCTGATGGTGCTGTCACCTTATAGGAATGATAATTTTGTTAAACTTAGTTCCCAAGACATCTTACTTAGTTAAAAATGAAATTTCTTTCAGGTGATATATATGTACATACATATATATTTATATATATATATAATTTTTTATATGAAACAGGAACTTAAGCAAAAGTCTTAAGTTAGTATATATTAAAGCAGTTACAAATCACAAAAATTAAATTTTTGTTTCATTGTGAAATATTAAATACTAAACAATTTTGACAAATGAGAATTCATTCACAGAGTATCTTTCACTCACACAGGCATACAACTAGCAATCAGAGAATGGATGAAGTGGTTTTAGGTTTTTTTAATTTTTATTTTTTTTGGACAAAACCATGATTTAGAAAAGAGGAAAAGCAATTTAGTCTTTGGCATTTAAGATGAAGTAAAAAAAAAGCAATAGTGATTATGATCATTTATTATGGAATGAAAAAAAACGAAATTAAAGTTTAGCATTAGAGGACATTGTATAAAGATGGGATTGGGAAAATGACTTGTTCTCAATGCTCTAAACTAAAAATTCATTTTCCATAGAGTTAGTGTTTCTTGATGGCTGCTACTTTAGTCCTCCTTGAGTTATTTGTCACAAAGATCTATATGATGGGTTGATGCAGTGATGTAGCATATTACATACCTAACAATGTCAATACTCTTGATCCTGAGCAACACACAACAACACAATGTGTTGAGGAAAGACATAATGGCTTTGGCAGCTACTGTAGATACAGTGGAATGTACGTGTGTAGCTCAGATTCAATACCTTACAAAATCTGACCACTTAATGATAATGCATTGAAACCCATCACTAAATTGTAGTTAAAATTTTCAACCAGTTGCCTTTGTCACAATATGCATTGACTAACAAAATAATATATGATAATTGATTGTACATTTTTGTGATTTTTGCTATGCCTCATTATTTGAAGCTTATGAATATCACAGTTAGTCCCATTGTACCAATAGCAACATGGGAAAATAAAAAGAAAAAAAATATAAAGGTGACATCACACCATAAAAATAGTTGGACATATTTACACAGTAAAAAACTATTGTCTTTGTGACTAGACAAAGCAAGCCACCAAGATTCACTAACCATAAAATATCTAAGGGGGAAAATATATATATATATGTATATCAAGTTATCTATACATTACACCTAAGACCACATCACTGGTTTCTACATACATATTGAATTATCAACAATTTTTATACTGAAAAGAATATGGTAAAAGGAATAGATTTGCATTAGCACTTAATATTAAGTATTTGAATTTTTTATAAAAAAAAAAAAAAAAAAAGATAAACAATTTAGTATTAAAGATGCTTATTTACAGGCTAAAAGAGAAATCACAGAAATGCTGAATTCAACATGCAAAAAAAAGGGAGGGGAGGAAATACTACTTGAAGCTTATGCTTATATATATATACATACATACATACACATATATATTGTTTGTATATATATATAATCTATATTAGAACTATGAAAACATTTGAAGATAATTACTTTACAACTCCAATAATCACAACTAAATAAACTTTACATCGCACCAATTAAATTGATCACAGCCAAAATATTAAATCACTTAAGTGATTTAAATTACAAAATGCACAATGCATTTGATTTGCCTTTTTTATAAAGATATTTTAAATTTTTTTAATTGGATAAGTTTTTTCAAGTCTACTTATCATATTTGTTATAAAATTCCATATGCCATAGTACTTTACATATTTCAATGTAAAAAATTTTTCAAAAGAATGATTGGAGTTGTAAAGTTTTTAAACTTTTTTGTTTTTTCCTTAATGCAAATTTAAACAATTTATGTTTCATTTGTCAAAAGGAATGAAACAAAACTGATGAGGTGTTAGTATATTATGCTTGAACATTCAGCAGCAATTTGAGATGATTAGTCATTTCAACACAATTTTCTGGTGCTGATTCTTTGATGCTCTTCTCAAAGTTTTTAAAGGGATCTTGAGGGCTAATATTCATACTCATCCAATGAGAATTATTTGCAGCCAATGGCTTATCGACAACAGTTTCAATAGCCAGATTCATCCAGTGTGATGGTGGTTTTGGTAATGCTGCTGGGGATGGTGGATCACTGAATTTGGCACCAGCATACAATCCGTTGTCACTGCACGGAGCAGCTGACTTGGTCGGTGACATTCTGGACGGAGAGGGGTTGGTTCCCTGCTTCCCTTTTAATTTTATTGTATTTCGTTTTAATACATTAATGCTGGCCTTATTAGGAACAGTAGTAGCAGGTGGCGTTTGGCATTTCCTCCAATCATTATATTTTAATGAAACTGGTAATCCCCATTCAGAAACATCGAAGGTTTGCCTTCTAGGAGTGTTACTAATAATGCCATAAAAAGATGAATTTATACAACGGCCTCTCTGCTGCACTATTGGCAGTCCGACCATATGAATGGCTTCAAAAGTATTACTGATCATATTTTAAAAACAAATTTCAGCAATGAAAATTTCCCTATCACGCAATATATAAGTTTATAAAATGGCTGACAGCTGCGTTATGTCAATAGAAAAATCCAACGCAACCATTCACCTGAAACATAAAATTACTAATTTAATCTGCCAACATTATTATTAAATATAATTCGAAATTAATAATGAATAGTCATTTTATCATTCAAAAGACGTATTTATTAATTTAACATTCCAAACGAAAACAGTTCGAACGATCAAAGATGGCGGACATGAAGGAAACACCATCTCACCTTTTCTCGTCCAATTTTCTGTTCTCTTCACTTGCCCGATATTTTTGTTCTTTCTTATTAATTCATTCAGCATTTATCTGTTACGGAAAAACCTTCTGTTTTCTGTACAATACGATCTCAAACCCGTAAACATACAGCCAACATATTCGATCACCAACATCCTTTGTGCTTCTTCATGGTTTAGCTTGTTGTGTTTTCTTCAGGCTAGACCAATGAGAAACAAGAATTTCAATCATGTGATTTTAGCATCCAATAAATCTAGATATTGTCTGACAGTTGGAAACTTGTTCCAGAATTTAAACCAATAGGAAGCCATTGTTCTATTCACGTGGATTCTTAAATTCCCTTTAACGACGTCAATAATAAAAAAGACCAATCATCATGACAGCAAAATCTCACGTGATATCATGATGTAATACCTTTATATATTTAACCACATCCAAAACAAAAAATATGAATTCTATTTTTCTTTAACTTAATTATTAATTTTTATTTAATCATTGGTTGAAGCAATTGCATATTATGTATTAAATTTCGTTATTAAATTCACTTATTACAATTTAAAAAAAGTTTTCCCTTGTTTGGAAATGATCGGTAATGTTCGGTTTCCTGAAAAAGTGACGTCATGAAGAGTCGAAAAACACATGTATTACCATTGATGGCCTTGAAATGCTTGCATTTCGCAGGTGTTGTTGTACAGAGAAGTTGGATGAATTATCTTTTCCAACTAGACACTCAGGTGGGACAAATAAATTTTATTTTCCGAAATACTATATAGTATATTTAAAGTTTTTTTTTTTAGTAACTATTCAGGAAACAGTTTATGATATTAAGCTTTAATGTAATAAATATGAATTTAATATTAATATAGTATATTTAATTATATTAATTCAAATAGTATTTAAATTGAAAGTACAGTATTTTTTTTATTTAATACTTTTAATTCTTAATAGACGAATAAAATATTTTTATTGAAAATGCGCAACACGTGAAATACTTTATAAAAGAATTTATATATATATACAGTATTTAAGATTAGGAAATTTTTTATAAATAGTAAAAAAATACTGAATTTAAAGTGAAATACCAAAAGTCATGTCAGCTGCTTCTATTACTTGACTCAGTTCTATTGACAAGTGAGTCAACCAATTATAAATACAACTGAAAAGAACACAGTATAGAGAATTTATATTAGTGAATTTTTCAAAACTTTAAAAACAGAAAATTAAAAATAGTTTTTAAAACTTTAACTTAAAATATTTGATAATAGTAGTATTAGATAAAAGTATCTATATATAAAAAGTTATATATTATCAGCAAGTAAAAGTAAAAATCACCTATTGTGGCCTCCTAGAATACAGACCTTTTGTACACCTTCACTTTCATCCAATCTTTTTTACAATTTTCTTTACAGAATCTATTGTGTACAATGCCCATAGCCAACAAACGTGAGGTGCCAACTCGCTATCATATTCCGAAAACTGGAGATATACAAGTTAGTTTAATTGTAAAATTATTATAAGTTACATTAGCAATATTAATATTATACCTATTATTACCATCACAACATTTTAGGAAATACGTCAAATCGCTTCTCCAATTTCTGTCATCCACCGTCAGGGGGAAGTACAATCGTGTTTGGTCAATGTGGAATCTAGAAGAGAATCACCATCTAGATCCTCACAAGCTGGATACGATTTGAGAGATAGACAAATTCGCCCTGGTTTGTATATATTCTAAACTAGTTTTTTAATATCTAACACAGAAAAAATAATTTAAAGATAATCATAACTTCAAATTTCCATATTTTCTATTTTCCTATGCTCCTACATTCTAATGCTTGCATTTAAGGTAAATGTTAGTATAGTACTGTATTGTACAATACTACGTTTCTATATTCATGACGCTCCTATAATACTAAATTGTCTAGAATTAATTAAAATATATAAAAAAAGAGAAGTTATAAAAGTTGAAAATTATTATAATGTAATATGGAATCCTATATATCAATGATATAGTATAATCAATAACATTAAATTTTTGCCCTTTAAAAATGGTATATGTAGATTTATGAATTAATTGTAATTTTATGGTATGACGTATTTAATTTATATTCATTGTATGGCGTTTTACGTCTTTTGTATAAACAATACAATATCTATATTTTTAGTTTTACTAGAGGTTATTAGTTAGAATTATTACAGTTTATATAATCACTTAAAGGAATATTTTCAAATTAAGCCAACATTTCTACATAAAGAAATATTGGCAACTGAAATATATATAATACCATAGCATGTATTAGTCATTTACAAGTTGGAAATTAGTCATTTCGTTGCTGTAGGTATTTACCCTTGAAATTGTGAAAAACATTTGCGGGTAAAATCGATCGTACCTATCAAATGCTCATTATTTTCTATTTTCTATCATTTTATTTATAGGTATTCTAATATCAGTACTATTTTATTATTAATTATTATACATAAAGTTAAGAATTTCAAAATATTATAAAATGAACATGAAATTTTGTACATTGACTCTGCGACCAGCTACAGGAAGATAAAAACGAGTGATGGAAAATGACTGAAGGGTAAAGATTCGTTTGGCATATTAATATATTTTTTTTATTTGATCGATTACTGATATAGTTGGATATAACGGCCATACCTGTAAGGTCTCGGGTAAGTGACCTGTACATTATAAACTTCCTGTTCTCAACTTGTACCAGTTTGTCCCCAGAGGGCGTTATATAATCGAAGGGAGAAAGGCTTCGCTTCCCATGTGTTCCATTGAATTTAATCTTATTTGGCACGAAATATAAAATTTCCATTTACTATATTTTTCTCCCATTAGGAAAAATCCATATGATACATCTTATAAATTAAATATTCGTAGTTTTAATCGAAATATCGTAACATTCATTATTAATTATTTATTTTTTTACACAAGCACAATAAAATAAAATTACACATTATAAGTAGCAAATATTTTGGTACCTTTTTTAATAACAATTATATGTTATATATTTGAGACATTGATAGTTTAAAGACTAGTAAATTTAGAAACTAAAATAATTTAATTATTTCATCTAACATAGATATTTAGGTCTTTACTCTTGGGGCCCCACGCTAAGGAAAAAAACAATGATTGAAAAGTAGAATGCGTGTTTTAAAAAGAAATTTTAAATTAATAATCTAAAAAATTACTATTAAGTCAAAATTAAGTTTATAACATTTATGAAATAAGAACACTCATCTTAAGAATAAAGTAAAAATATATTAATTTTGTTATATTCTAATAAAATATTTGTTTGACGCATTCTTTCCCAATAGTATTTAATTTTCCCTAATGTTCTGTTATTTTGAGCAGTTCAATGATTTTAGTCTTTGATGAGAGGCCTACAGTATCTATTATCCATGGGGACAACTTCGCCAGCGAATTCTCATTGCGCATGCTTATCGCTGTTTTTTTTTAAATACTCTTGGAACGAAGTACATTATATTGTACCATGTAAAAATTCACCCAGAACTCCGACTGCATGATTAACAATTATGTTTTAATTTCGATCCATGTTTTCTAAAAGAATAACAATAATTTAAAATATAGTTTAGTTTCTAAACATTTAATCTATTATTTTTCAAAATCTACTAGTTTTATATCGTCACAGTACTACTATATATCTGTTCTGGAGATTTCATTGTTTAGTTTTCTTTCCTGTCTCCCTCAATCGATCTGGCTAAGACGAAAACGAGCATGCGTAGTGCCGGTTCTATGACCGATACCGGGATGTTAATATGGCGGCGTTGCCATGGTTACTTTGGGTTTAAGTGAAAAGATTAAGTACGGTCACAGTGCCCGTCTGGTCGGTAAAAGGAAAATTGTTATGCTTGGCATCTTGAGTAGATAGTCCTTAAATATTCTTGTATATTATCCAAATATTAATATCTTAGCGAAATCTTGTATTAGATATCTTGACGGGACCTGATGAAATTTATCGACACACATTTAATTGCTTCAATAAAGTTGGAAACTCATTCTAACTTGTTTAAATATATTGTAGTATTTTTCTTAAAAGATGATGGATATTTAAAAAACAAATGAAGCTGGAATTAATCAATAAAAAAAACTTTTAAATCATATGATTTCCCTAAATTTACATCAGTTGTTTTGAAATTAAATTACGAAAATAAAAATTTGTGAATATTTCAAAAATTTAATATGTGAATACATTAGGACATTTAGGGAAAATATGTCAATGATTTAATACTGTTAAAATTGTTGAGGTCATTTTCTGTCTTTAATATAAAAATATTATTTCGCATGCAATGTAACAACGTATGGGTTACTTTTTTAGATGTTGCAAAATAAATAAAATTTTAATATTTTAAAATGTATTTTTCAAAATACTGATATTACTGTAATTTGCTTAAGTTTTTTTAACTAACTTTCTTTTTACTTATTGTTATATTTTGAATTAATATTAATACATTATATTATATTCATAAATTTCTAAAATATTATAATTTCTCATTCAGTTTAATAAATAGGAAATTAGTTTTTAATAATGTAATTTGATTCAATATTATTAAAATTAATAAACAGAATTAACAAATGAATTTTAAATAATTTTTAAAAGAAATATTTTTTTCAAATCTAATTTTTTCTTCTAGTCAAATATAATCAAAATTTAAATAATTAACAAAAATACAGCAGAAACTTTTATAATATATTTGATTCATATTAAAATTTACTTTTATCTTTATTTTATTTAGATTCTTCAGCACAACCAATGCCACAATCTTCATTCTTCTATTCAGGAACAGTTACTAACGAAGAAAACATACATAAGGTATATAATTTATTTGTAAATTTTTGAACATAATAAGAATTTATTAATAAGCTAATATTAGATAAAATAAAATAAAAAAATATTTTACTAACATAAAAAAATAATCTTGTATATTTTTTTCATTTTAAATTTATTGAAAAATCAATAACTAAATATAATTTAAAACAAATAAAATTTAATAGCAATAAATTGGATTTTTGGAAACAAAATTAATTAGTATAATTAATAAGCATTACAGTGATTTCTAATGAAAAATTTTTAAATGAATTAAACTCCTATCTCTTTTTTAATAAATTAAATTCATATATTATTTACTATACTTAAAAATATTAGGAATACTAAAAAAATTGGCCTTAATATATACAATATTTTAAGAATAGACATGTTACATAAGAATATTTCATTCCTATAAAAAATTTTTAAATATTTGAAATATTTAGCAAATGAAGAAAGAAAATTTATTTGTTTTTTAAAAAAATTGCATAAATTATTATACAAATCATAGCAGTTATGTATGCAATTTAGCAGTTTAATTAGAAGCATTTTAAATTAAAAAATTAATCGTACTCAGAATTTCGGCTTCTCAGCTTATGGCATTTGGAATCATGTACATTTTGAATTGCTATTCTTTCCCAGTTTCAATTTTTAATTTGGACTTATGATTCTTCAATAGCAAATTTTAAAAAACAGCTTATTTTTTCAAAAGAAAGCTTATGATATTTCTTTTAGTTATAAATGCTTGATTTAGGCTAGTTTTGTACATACATGACAATTGCAGTGCATTACATGTATTGATAAGTGGAAAAAAGACAGTGCTTTGACTTATGGATATTTTCAAGTTATAGCATCAATCTGGAATCTAAGGTGACATAACTCTGGGGTATGCCTGTACTAATAATTCATTTATTTATTATTAGATATTTTATAAGTTCAATTGGTACAAAGACATTTTCAAAGATTGACTGAAGATTTATTTTACAATTATAAAATTATGTTTAATCATTGTTAGAAAATATTAATATATTTTTATTGATACTTTACAGAAATGATAGAACAATTCAAAACTCTTAATTAAAATTTTAATCTTTTATATATCTTATATAATATGAAAAATTCAAAATATAAATTACAATTGCATGATATCTGTAGTTTATGTAATAATGTTAATACTTCAAATTGGAATGATGGCAGAAAAAAGATCAAATATAGTTATTTTAATTTTATCTTTTAATAAATATTGAATATTAACAAAAATAATTTCTTACTACAATGCTGAGATTATTGCAAATAATGGATGAGAAAATTCTTGATTTGAAAATATAACAAAATTGACAGATGCAGCATTTCTTTTTCCTACTAAAATTTTCATATAGTTATTTTAGAAATAATTATCATTAAGATACTAATTTCTGACAAATCTAAAATATATGAAAATACTGTATATAACAGTTTTTGAAATTTGAAAAAAAGAAAAAAAAACCTAATTTTAGACTACTACTGTGTTTATTAAAACTTATTTTGCTTGAAAAACAAAAATTATTTTGAACTTTATTTGCCCTAGTGTTTATTTTCAGAATAAATTTATCTTTATTCTAAATTTAAAAAATATATATAAAAGTATAGAATATCAAATAAACATGATTAACTTAGCATTTCTTATTTAAACATTATATTTTGTAAAAGTAGCATCCTTCATAAAAATAGGATGGAAAATTTTGTCCAAAAACATTTAAAAAGATAAGTTTGTGTGCATGTGTGTAGTTTATATTAAGCAGTTTTTGTATATGTAAATTGATCTTTTTGAATATGTTTGGCCAGCCTCTGATGGACTTCCTACTGGCTCATAATACATTGCTTGTACTGATTTCAGCAGTATAAAAATTCAAATTAATCTAACTTATTTGTAGATGTTGTCTGGATCATTATTATAACATTAAATGTGAATATTGAGGACTCTTGCAATCACTCAATATCTACTGATCTGGCTTTTATAATACATAAATATCATACTGCTATAAATGACCTTCATATGACAGCATGACCAGTCATGCTGTCATGCAATTTATTTATATATCATTAAATTGGTTGATATATAGTCTATATAAAAATTTTTACAAAAAAATATTATACAATAAACAATTCTTTTTAATATTTCTGAGTAATTTTGAATTCATAGAATAGTTTTGAGAATTTAAAATAGTTGCAAGAACTAATAGTTTCATATAACCATATAATTCTTGGCAATTATTGCCAAGAATAACGAATGCATATAATATATTTTAATAATTTATTTTATTAGCTAATATAATTGATTGTTTATAATCAATGAATGTTTTCATATATTTTGTATTCATTTAAGAAGGCTAACTAGTTTAGATGAGTGCTAAATAATTTTAAATTTTGCATAAGCATAAATATTATACTTTGTGGCACACAACTAGTGAAACATAGCTCTATAATCTTATTGAATTTTGATGTATAAGAAATTAGATTAAAAATTATTGTTCTAATCTAAATTGGATTCATTTACGGAGTTTTTATGCAGTTTATAAAAGTCATTTTGAAATTATGTGAATTAAGTGCAATTACAGATGAAACAAAAAATAATTTGGAAAAATGAAGAGTTAACTTCAAATCAAGAAAGTGAATATTCTATTTTCCTCTCCATTTTAAGATGAGATATTTATAAAAAGCTTCCAAAGAATTGCTTTTTTTTGTAAGAAGATATTGTCCTGCTTATGTTTTCATAATCCTCTAGAAAAGATTTTAAAGTATATTTAGTAGAGATGTCATATATCTAAAAAGTCTTATAATAAAAGATATTGCAATCTTTTATAAGGAACTCCCTTTAAGTAAAAGACCTTTCCTTATAAAAATTAAATCTATAAGTAGTTAATCAATAAAGATTATGTCATATCTAATGGTATTATTTATAATGTAATATATCCTGAATTTTAATGTTTGTAATCCACAAATTTTCATTCAAAGTGATTTTTGTACTGTTTGCTAACCATTGATTACTAAAATATGGGGTTATTCCAGATTTCGCAATGAGTCACCACATTCTTGATAATGTATGTAAATGATGGAAAAATAATGAGTTGGCTTTGAATCTTCTGAAAAAAAAATCTGAAGATGCTTTGAATCTGGAATTGATTCAAAGCATCTTCATGCAATCAATTGGAAATAGCATGGAAAATTTTGTCCATGCTATTATATAAATGTAAATATCTTATTGGATCATCTGAGATGATTAAATTATTCATGCTTCAGATGCAGTATTTTCTATTTGGTTAAAAATGAACTATTATTTAGAAAGTGATCATTTTTCCAGATCCGAAAATTTAACCTGTTAAATCTAAAATTATTGCTGTTAAATAACAGTTTTTCAGGATACTTTCTTTTTTGCAAAATAGAATAAAAAAATTTTTAAATATAAAATTTCAGCATATTTTTCAAATAGTGTTAATTTTCAAAAAAAAAAAGTTTAAAGTAATAAGCAATAATTTTTTGAAATATCCCCTCTATGAATATTTCTTTACTGCTCAGTCTGTTGATTTTAGAAGTAATTGAGTAACTTAGAATCACAGTTCACAATCTTTATTTTTAACAAAATTATAGTTATAATGCATCTTTACATTCTGAAGGTAGGATATTCAATTCAGAAAAAAATTTTAAGTCAAAATTAATATTTTCCATCATTTAAATTTTTAAATACAGGTACTCCTTTACTTATGATGGGGTTATGTTTTGATAACTCCACTGTAGGTGGAAAAAAATTGAAAGTTGAACAATAGTAATAATTTTTATATAAATAGCAGACAAATGGAAGACCAGATATATTTTAAGTGGTAAAGTCATCCTGATTTGATCCATGATCCTTTAAAATTGTAAATTTATCCTTTAAAATTGTAAAGTTATCCAGAATTGAATCTAGCACCAAGGTGGTAAAATTGTTCAAAATTGAACCTAAATCATCCAAGGTAGTAAATGATTGCTTTATCTCCCAACCATGGCTAACTGTAAATTTTTAATAAAACAAATAAAATATTTCTAGCTAATATGCTATGAAAATAGCCAAGTTTGGAATATTCTAAGGACGATCATAGGAATGGATTATCATAAGTCAAATGATAGTAAATAGGAGAAAACTTATACATTTAGAACTAAAAGCTTCAATCTCTAAAACTGAATGTGAATTTTGAATATGAGAAATTTGTCAATGAAAAAGCAAATTTACCTCACTATCATGCCACACAAGTGCTATTTTGTTGTTTATATTTCTTAATATTTAAATGTTATTGTATATGCATTATCTAATATTTTTAAGCATTATCAAAAAATTGACAATATTTTTACTTTGCTCATCTACTTATCAGTCCCATTTCAAAAATAAAATATTTCAATCGTTTAATATTTTAAGTAAGCATAAATTTTTGTTAATTTTAAAAGTTGTAGGCTCATTATAAGATGACTAACAATTATCAGTCAATTAATCATGAGTAGGTAAATTTATAGTCTCTTTTCATTATTTGTTTTATATTGTTTATTTTCATGAAATTTGATTCTCTTGTGAATCCCAATAATATATAAATTTCTTTGAAATCAGGCATTTTTTCAGTGTCTGTGAGCATCTTTTCTCCTATTTCATTAGTAATATTTTCATAGATTTGTTTCTCTATTGCAGTGGTTCTTCCTTTTTTTTTACTTTTGGCTTATTAGTTATTAATATAATTCTTTTATGGTCCCTACCACATACTTTGGTAGTTTTGCTTTTACTCATATCCCTGTTGAGAACCATTCTAGTAGGTTCCACTCAATATCATTAAATTTATTCAAAATGATAAATATTTAAACAATTTTTATGCTGGAGGATATTCAACAAATAAAAGTAATTCAAATAATTAATTTTCTTATTCCATTTTGGAATGAAATCAAAAATGGCAAAAGGATCAGAAATTTATACAATTAGAAGGAAAATATGATGATAATATATATTATCATCACATTATAATAATAATAATATACAATAATATTATACAATAAAATGATTAGATAAATGTGCTTGTTTACCAATTTATCCTGTATTCAAATATGAGAAAGATGCTTTTCTTTTCAGGAACTTGCCATATCTGATAATAGTTTCCTAATATTATTAATCTTTTTATTTTTATTTGAAACTTATATTTCGAGATCTGATTTTGAAACAGAATTTAAACTCACTAAGAGATCTAACTGCAGAAAAACGAAGAGTAATTACCTATATGCTTCTGTGTATTTAGAACCAAAATAAAGAATTAATTTCTATTTACCTTAATATGTTCATTAATAGTCTTGGAATATTATCTTCCGAATAATTTTTCAAAAATAAAAAGTACTTATCTTTAGATATGGAAAGCAATTAAATTTTAAAGACAGAATTCAAAATATCAATATTTTAATATTATGTCATATTATCCATGTGCATAAGAATATTCATATAAATTAGTAAATATATAGGCCTAACTGTACTTACGTTTTGAAAAATAAAGTTCACAGGAGCTTTTCATTTGCTTGACAAAAATTAATTTTTGGAGATTATGCTTTGATTCAAGGATATTTACTTTCTCATTTTCTTTTTGGTTTTTATAAAGGATTTGATATTGTCCATATTTTAACTGTTTCGCCATTTTGCTTTTTCTACATATTTTATGCAGGAATACTTTGCATAATACAGCTAATATGTTCAAAAAATTAATGCGCTAATTGAATCAGGGAAAATGATGATTTGTTTCTAAAGGAAATTTTTCTGCTTAAAAAAAATACAATTGACAAAGAAAAATCCTTTGTGCAGAACTAAAGGTATGGAGGTCTTCATGGCAGTGAAGTTATGGGTGTGTTCAAGATCTCAGCAGCATGTCATCAGTGATTAGTCTCTTATGACGTCAGAAATAGCTCAACACCAGTTTGTTTCTGGAACGCATGGCTGGAACAACTTGCTGAGTGTTGTGATAAGATTGCGGTTAATATGGTGATGATGAAGACAATAATAAATATATCTTCTTTAGCGTCATTAGATAGTAGTAAAATTCATTTGCTAATAAATAGCGATGATGATACTGATTTGTTACACGCTCTAACATTTAAAATCTTATCTAGTATGAACTTTAATTCTTCCGCCATGTTGGATAAGCAGTGTTAGCATGCTCACCATCTATATATAGACTGCGATGACTGTCAATAGCTGACTGTTCCAAAACTCAACAAGCCAATCAGTGTTGA
>WUQG02182431.1:0-22547 GCA_011317285.2 Androctonus mauritanicus
CGTTGGATTTTTTTCGATATACTGCAGTATTACGAAAAGCTTGGCACAATAATATTTCTAGCTGTGCCAAGCACGATTCCGATACCTATACATATGTTAAAAATTTAAATACTAATCTGATAATGATCTATTGCCAATTATTAATATATGTGATAACCAGCTTCAAATGTTAACTACATATGTTGGTTTTAATGTGGCATAATAAGGTCAGATATTTTGAAGTTGAACATTGCTAAATTGCATTATAAATATGAAACAGACCAGTTAGTTTGGTAAAATTTTAGGTAAGTTTGGCTGCATGGTGCAGTCAAGACTAGAGATTAACAATTAGGTTTGATAATATTTTGAGGAGTGCAATAGGAAATATAGTCTATGATTTTGCTGTTTCTTGTCTCTGCTGAAATAGCCTTAATAGTCAATAAAAAATATTGATATACTGAAAAAATTTTTTACATAAGTGTGATGATTTAGCATCATTGTTAAATTAGATTAATGATAGTGAAACTCTAGAATTGGAATCTTATTAGAACAAATACACAGGAAAATTTCTCGTTAACATATTTTAATAACTACAATTTCTGAAATATTAATGCAATATTCCTGCGCATAAAACTATTATTATTGAATTACCAGAACTAAAAATTGTTCCTGATTGAAACGTAATCCTTATTAATAATTTTTTTCCTTTTAACGTAATTGTCATCTGCAAGTCTGTTGAGATGGCATGGCCACACTTGCTCGAATGTCAAGAATTAAATTCTTGAATATAAGCATGTTCAAAACTTTTCGTTGAGGACTAAATTCATGTTAAAAAATAGCCTGCCATGAGGGAAAATAAAAACATTATCGATGAGATTAACATATTTAAATATGCTTGTGTTCCATTATAAATTTTTCGATATTTGGATTAAAGTTATAGAAGTGCTTAATACTTTTAAATGCCGTCAGTTGAATTTCATTCTCATAACGCATGATTAAAAAAGGTCTCAGGACGAGAATTCGCCCGCGGGTTATGGTTTGGCCCGCTTGAATTTAAATTCAGTTATCACGAATTAAGCTGGTTATTTCTATGAAAGTTCCATACATATTATCTACACACACGGAACTTTCTACTGTTTGTATCTTGAATGTTTTTTCGATATTATTATCTGAAATTTTAACACAATATCTGTAAAAGTTATATTTACAATTAATTAAATACAGTACAGTATAATAAATATATAACAAAATCTCTAGGGAAAATGACTATTTAAAAAACTAAAGAAAGAAATCAGAATAAATGAAAATAAAACTTGAAATTATTTTAAAATATTGTAGCTTTTCATCATTTATCGAACTAAACTACGATTCATATTTTATCAATTCATTTTAAAATTCTATTTAAGCTTAATGCATCATTAGTAAGATTAATAAGTCAAAATTGAAAATAAAATTTATTAAAATGTGTTCCGAATTTCTGCTATTTTGTCAATATTAGATTCGATCAAGTGAGAATCTGGAATAGAGAAAAATAGGAAAATGACATTGGAGCAAACGGGCTTAATAGTTGAGATAAATTGTTTCTTTTGATCATTCTACAATTTCACTTAAGTTACTACTTAATTTAGACTATTTTGCATAGAAAAGTCTTATTTTTGAAACGGTGATATTAAAATTATTTTAAAAATAAATATTCGAGTTTTTGAAATAGAGTACAATATTATTCCGAATACAATGGCAATAAAAAAGATGATTATTCATGATTCTTCAGTAGAAATTTTTTCTGAGTAATTTTTTTTTTTTTTTAAATATCGTATCTTTCAATTTATTACTCTTTTCGTAGAAAATATAATAAATTATATTTTTATCTTGTAAATGTGGGAGAAAAATTATTGCTTTATAAGAATATCTTTTATTTACTACGATTTTGTTAAAATTTTTAACTAATTTTTATCATTTAAAATTTTCATTTTGTATACTGTTATGTCAATTTAATGTTATAATTTCGTGACTCTTAATATTCTTATTTTTGTTTCTCGAAATTAACTTAAAAATAATATTAAATTCATTTAATTTATTTAGACCTTAATATTTTTCTTCAGTTGGTCTGCAAATAATTAAAATTTGGCCATTAGACATGTTTGACCATAACTATAACCGGATTTTTCATTTATAAATTTTTCAAATTTTATAAACTTATAAATAGATCGATAATTTATACAATTAATCGTAGATTATTTAAGTTATTCATAATTAATTGTATAAAGTTAAGAAAGTGTGTTAAAAATTTAAAACATACAGTAGAGATTTGTTAAAGAAAATAATTTGTTTTACAAATTAGTCAAATTAATAGTAATTAAATCAATACTGTAAAATTTCTAGCTAAATTATATTTGATCCTTGCTGTAAAAATTCTAAATTTTTATGATATAAATTGTAATTTTTAAATTTAATTAAATCTTAAATTAAAAAAAAATCGTATCATGGTTAAAAAAAAAAAAAAAAATACAAAATTTCAAAGAATGAATTTTATAGACTAGTTTTCAAAGATTGAATTACAATATTAAATACTAGTTCAGATAAAACTTAGCGTACAGTATATATTTTTATATAAGGAATAATTTTATTTATATACATAAAAATTCTCATAAGAAGAATGAATATATATATTCTATATGTATATATAGAATTTAAAATATGTAATTTACGGTATTCCGATTTTATCACTATCGGTCCGAGGAGAAAATATTTAATGAAAATGATCGAAAACAAAGTTAATTTAAAAGAAACGAGTTTTTCTACTTTATGGGTGTTCGTTAATTTTTGTTCCAAATTCAGAATAAGATATTTGTCTAGAATGTTACGAATAAATAGATACACCCAGTAAGGGTAGATCGTCACATTAATATGACTTATTGTTAAAATCAAGGAGAGATATCCATCAAACTAATTGCTACCATTATCAATAACAATAGACGATCATGTTTTTAGTATCAAGTTGGGCGTATTATATCAAAATAGCCTTTGTTACCTTATACACTAAGATTTTGAAATCTTTATCTGATGGTTTTTAAGGGTGTGCAATTTTTGTTTTTGTTTTTTTTTTTTGTGAAAAGAAAAAAATTAATATAGTACTCAAGGTTTATTAATATTTGAAGGAATTCTTTTATGGGAAGAATTTTGGTATTTTACTAAACGCACTATAGAAATTCCTTCAGTTTGAATTTCGTCGAAAATAATTTTTTTAATTATAAATTGTAGACATGTTCAACAGTAGTAGTTTGTATATAGTAACAGCAATACAATAATAACTTTTATATTATTATTACCATATTCACATCTTATTAACTACAGATTCGATATCGTCGTTATTTTATCGTGCTATATTTAAAATCAAAAGAACTTTTGTTCGATATATTTCGTAAAGTATCTCTAATTAAGCAATCTAAATAACAAATTTATAAGGAGAGATGTAATTTTACACTTCTATATTTATATATAGTACAGTACTTTGTACAAATTAAGTGCTAAAAATTAATGGGTGCTCAAAGTAACAATTCTAAATTTCTAAACTTTGACTTTTTGTTTGGTAAAACTATATACGTTAATTGAATTTTACAGACATTTTTTTTCGCCCTCCCATTTAATCGATTTAAGAAAATGGACATCTCTAATCAAATATACAGTACTGTATTGTTATAGATTAGATCTATAATATTATATATGACTATATTAATGCATTCATTGGGGATGTGGGAGGATGCATACTATCACTCTCGATACTTTTAATTTAAGGATAAATTTAACAAGTCAGAGGAACACGAACTATAGAAACATATACTATTGGTTTAATATTGGACAGTAGAATGATTTTTATTTTGACAAACCTAAATACTATAGATGTAAAGACTATCAGTTGTGATAATATAATTGACAATTATTAATTATCAATGGCAGCAGTTCTTCCTTTTGTGATAAAATCCCTAAATGCATTTATAATTAAATTAGCCTTTAGAATACTAGTAATCATATAATGATACGTGATATTCAAAATACTGAAATTCTGACTGTCAGTTAAAACATCAGAATTTCTGATCATTGCGTTAAAATATTATTCTCAGTTTATTGTGAACCTTAGGGTATCATAACAATCTGTGATTTAATCACTATTTAAATTTATAAGTTTTGTTTATGTTTTTGAAGAACTTACATCCTTCAAAAACATAAACAAAACTTTCCGATGTAAGTAACGTTATATCTCTATTTTAAAAACTATCAAATGAGTATGTTGTAATACCGTTCAAATTTTACAAATAGTATCAAATATTGACATATAAAATTCGACATCAGTAGTTTAATAATGAGGATAAAAAGAAACGACTATATAAAAATTTGAATATTTTTGCATATTTTGTTTTTGAGTTATTTTCGGGACACTCTGATAAACAAACAAACAAAGTAATTATGTAATATTACTGTAAAATATATTTAAATATTTTTTTAATGACTAACAAATTATTCGCAGCAGTTTAATGCTTTCAATGGCTGCTACTTTATAACAGCATCTCATAATACAAAAATAATAGACTTAACCTAGAATAATAATGAATGATTTCCAAAAATTGCGGTGCACGCTTTATAGTGTTTGATTCTTCAGATAAATTTATGTTAACAACGAATGGAAGACAACAGACAAATTAAATATATATCAACTTTTTTTTTTTATCAAAAATGGCTTAAAAATTTTTGCAAATTAAGTATATTTGGCATTTTTAATGGAATAAAATTATTTTATTTAAAGTATCATTATTTTATAGTTCGGTAGTCAATGGGATGCCAATTATCGCAACCTGGGCGAAAAATAATTTTAAAAGATACGATTTTTATAAATTAATTATGTACTGTATATTCTATAGGATTCTCTGAATAGATCTAAAATTTCATTTTTAATTCCGAATATATTTATAGAAGTTAAAGTAAAACTTTCTATAAATCCTATTTTATGCATGAAATATAGTTATTAGCATGATATTTTCCATTGCATTTCTTGATAATGAAAAAAAATAAATTTTAATAATGAAAAAAAATAAATTTAATAATTTTTTTCGTCTCGATTTCTATCGAAGGATAAACTGGCTAGAAATGTCAAGGGAATTTTATAAGAAAATTTTTCGCAGTTTCGAGTTTCTGCAGAATTAGCATGCTTGAAATAACCAGTTATAAAGACGGAAAAGCCAAACCAAAATGACAAAAGAAATTTTATCATAATGAAACAGTTAATACAATAATAAATCAGAAGTGAAAATCTTGTTTTTCAATGAGAACAAAATAATTATCTAGTACATTTGTTGTTTTAATTTATCAATTATCAGGAATGGCAGTTTGCATCGCTAAGTTTTCGAAATCATCGGGAATCGTTATATATAAATTGATTACTATTATTTCAGAAAGTATAATATTACTTCAGCTTTTGATTTTTTTTTTTTTTTTTAATCTTCGAGTTAAATTCAAATTAAAATGTATTTTTATTGCAGATTTACAATAAAATTCACATGATTTTATTTCTATACTAGTGGCGTAATGATTGGGACTGCAAAGCGTGCGGCGGACACGAATCCACTAGCTAAGGGATTCACAAAGGCTCGCATTATAAAAAAACGAATTATGTTTAAAAATAAATGCAGTACTAAATAAATTAAGAAAGATCACATTTGTTAACACGCCAGTTTCCGATTCTTCCATAGACATCCTGCACTTAAAATCTCCATGAAATATATAAAACATTGATTTAACATCAATATTACAGAACAATGAAATGATAACATTTTTGTGTTTCATTTAACACACACGCGCAAATTATAAATTTATAAACAATATAGAATTTATAAAACAAACAATAAATTATAAGTGGCAAACAAAAGCTATATTTCTAATAAAAATAAAACATCTTTCATTTAGGTAGTCAAAAAATAATTTTTATTAACTGACATTTTTCTCCTTTGCGCAAATATCTTAACTATATTTTTGTACTGATAACACGGAGAAAGTCCTAGATTCAGTACAAAATCAAGTTACCGATACAACGTACTGGAAAAGACTAAAATTTTTAAATGGACAAGGACCCATCAACTCGGCTGAAACACGGATTTCTTGGTACGTCATTTTGAGACTCGTATAGTCTACTTTGGAATTCAAACAAATAATAATAAAACAAGGAAAATTATATCAATAAATTTTGATAATATCGTGCAATACTTAATATTAAAAACGCAATTATATTGTATCTTTAATTGAAGATTAATTAATAAGGATATTAATTATTTGATTAAATAAAACCTAATTAAATATTGTAAAACTTTATTATATTAAATATAAAAGTTTAATTAATATATTTTAATTTTAAATATACAATCATCTGGGTACAATTCAATATCAGTATGAATTATTGCACAAATGCGATTAATAAATTTTACTGTTAATGATAAAAAAAAAGATGCTATAAATGATCAAAATGTATTGTACTACCTATTCGCATTGTTCGTTATTTATAATAAATTCAAAAACAAAAATTCTCATTAAAATTTTTATACTTTTAAGTTTATTACAAAAAATTTCATTAAATTTCTACATATATTACGCAAATTGGAACATTACGTCACATTTAAACAGATATTGGGATATATTGCATATTTTAATACGGTATATACTACGATATATATACGGTAATATATGTTTCTAAATTTTGATAATTATAAATAAAGTGCTAGGTAATTATGATAGTTTCTCTGTATATTATTATAGCAGTATTAAAGATTAAAAATATGATTGTGTATAGCAGAACATCAAAACACGAAATTTTCAGAAAATCAAAATAGGATCCTTGATATTTGACAAAGTTTCAATTTTCTATATGAATTTCAATGCAAATAACCTGTAATCAAAATCCAGAGCATGGCAAAGAATATGGTCACTCACAGTAATGTTTCTTGGACTTGCAGCAATGTTTCATGCTAATTATGACATTGATTATCATTTTCGTTGATAACAATGACCATTGTTCTTGCAGAGCACTTAAGCTTCCCAAGGTCTTAGAGTGGGGAGCTTCAACTTAGTAGAATATTTCTGTTCCAAAATCTAAAAGAGATAATCCACTCAGCCCAATTCCACCATAATGTATATTGTATCTTAAATAAATATATATTTTATATATAGGCCTATATATATTCAAGAGGAATATTTAATACTGAAAGCTTGTTTTATTCTATAAAATAATTAGATAATGCTTCAGTGAAGATGTTAAAATGTCTATTACCTGAAGATTAGTATGTCCCTGGAGAAGATGAAATAACTAAATTTACTTCATGCATTCAAAATCCCATTTTGGAATGTTTAGTTTACTCAGCTTATTTTTGTATCTAAGTTTAATTTTTCATTCTGATTAGTAATGTTATATGATCAATACTTTTAGAGACTGTAGATTCAAAAATGCTTTGAAACTTCGACTGTTCTATAAGTTAAAATATTTTAACATTTAAGATTACTTTTAACATTTGAATATCTGAAGAATATAAACAATTCTTGAAGATTAAACGAAGCATATGGAACGATTATAGAAGTATATGAAATTATTTTTGTATATGTATTCAGTATCCTTTCTTTAAGTTTTCAAAAAATTTAGATTTTAAAGATATTTTAACGTTGATTCTAAGAATTGTCTTTTATGTTTAAATTTCGATTACTTCCTTGGAAATTATGAGATTTAAAACAGTAAAAACATAAAGCGGGTTTCACGTTCGTACAAAAATGAATAAATGAGGGACGGAAATATATCCGGTATTTTCTTTAGTAAAAATAATTTTCCATTTCATATCCACTCAAATAATTTAATAACTTTTATAATGATAGTAATAATAATAATAATAATAATAATATTTTAATTTTATAAAATTTATAAATATATAAAACATATTGCAATGCAACTTTTTAATGAATAAATGTTTCAAAAGCATTGAATTAGACCTTTAACATTTTATTTCGAAACTAAACTATACAGCTTCTAAAAATGACAGGCATGACAACATAGATAAAGTCAACTTATTATTATCTATCCCATTTGTTATTAGAAAAAATTACAAATTAGACCTACTTACAAATAATGCATTAAAAAACCTTGCTATAGAAGAAAACATTAAAACATTTGTATTTTACTTAGATATTTGATAGTCACTTTTTTTATTTGTTAATAAATTTCTGTCAACTGTACAGCATGGATTTAATCATTTATATTATTAAATAATAATATTTATTTAATTTATAAGAAAATATAAAAGGCATAATTCTAAATTATGATTTTTTATTAATAAAGTTTTATTAAAAGCATAATTTTTATTTATAATAAAGGAAAGTACCCAAAATCGAACCCCCTCCCTAAAACGGGCCTCCCGATCTCCTGGCTCTGCATTCTCTTGAAATCTAGCGGGACCAAGTGTAAGTAGTAGTTTAGGCTTCTACCAGTCTGTAGCGGAACGCACACATCGCCCGCTTCACTTGTTGCTTATCAGTCCGCCATTAAGTGTTTTGGCATTGGAGAAAGTTTTTACAATGTGCTACATTTTTCATTATTTCTTCTAGATATTATAGATAAGCCTTTAGACATATATATATTCTTAAATGATAAGGTTTAAGGTTAATATTATCATTAAACTGTTTAATTTAGATTTTAGGTTAAAAATTTATTGGGTTAAAAAAATGTAGGCTATAGTCGCGCAAACCGGACCCCTTCTTTTTTCATGTGTAAAGTCTGTCTGTATTTGTTGTACACACTCTTATTCTCTTGCAGATTGTGCTGGGCTGAAAATGATGTGTACATCTGCGATTTTTATCGTTAAACGATTGAATTCAGTTATACATTTTCTGTATCTTTTTTTTAAAGTAAAACCTGTAATTGTTATATTACACTTATATTTTGAAATTTGAATATGTTTTCTCTGATTTAACACCTTTTCTAATTTTGTTTAATGTTATTTTAGTTATTTTTACAAGGGGTCCGGTTTCGGCAACTATTTTTCAAATCGCCAAAGTGTAAGATTTTTGAAAATAATTTTTTTACACTAACTTTTAATTATAGGTTCTAAAAGTAAAATATAAATGGTGCATAATATTATAAAGTAAATATTACACGCTTTTAAAACATAATTTTTTACTATTTTCTATTTTTTTTTAAATCAAAAACAAAATAGGGGTCCGGTTTTGGGCACTTTCCTCTATGCAATTAATATCTATTTACATATAGAAACATTAATTTGATATAATCAGTTCGAACCAGATATCTAATGTTTTTCTCAAAAGTTTCCATTTAATCTAAAGAATTCGGGATCAAATCTCTATCCACCATTTTATTTTCCTATAGAATCCAACTTCCTTGATAGAATATGATCCTGGCCGTTGGTTCTCACTCTTTATGCATCATGGATCTGTCCAGCACAATGGATTCCCAATTTAACTATCTCATATCCCTCGTGTCGATTTAGTGTATGAAAATATCAAATAACCAAATGAATTTTAAACATTAATTAATAATAAAATTATTTATTCCTTTTTTAGCAGTTTCAAAATATATACTGTAATACATTTCTAGAAATTAGAAATTTAATTTTTATAGTCACATTTCGCATATTTTAGAACTGCCACAGTTACAACAATAAATCTATCGAACGTTGCCACTCAATATTGATTCAATTTCGAATGAAAAAAAAAAAATCAATTCGAAGAAAATTACACAGTAACAGCGAGCATAACAATGTGGTAGCAGTGTTGTCAAAACTCAGTGCCTAAGGCTTATTATGGGAGTTCATTGGAGCATAAATCATTACGCTTCTAATCCGAACGATTACTATTCTATCAATGCCCTGTACTAATTCCTGGAACTTATTTGCCCAAATACATAACTAGTCAGTTCATATATCAAGAAATGCTGTATTTGGAACCGGAGCCATATTTAGTGAAAACAAGAATTTTAATAAGAAAATTTTATAACAACTCTCTGTTTTTATTTATAACTACTCGCTTGCATGGAAGTACACTTAAAATTTATTATACCTGATATGAACTATTTTGACTGGATTTATTATTTTGGTTACATAAATCCGAATGAATTAAAAATAAATGAAAAATACGAAAATAATCATATTTACAAATTTCAACTTATAATCGATCGTTATCCTGGATATTTAGATACTTTAAATATGTATCGAGCATCAAAATATCAAAATAGAATTAATATTTATTATATAAATATTGTTTGTTTATGATAACAAAGTCGATCTTGGGAAAAATTGATATAGTACATGAAAATTGATATATTTAATTTAAGCTTATTTAGATTTACTGGGTTTCTAGTTTATGGACGGAAAGGAAGAATGAATGATTGTTACAAAATTACAGAAAGAATGATGATTGTTACTTCTTTCACATAGTTTACTGTTATTTTTGTTTTATTTGCTTGTTACCATTCTTAATATATGTTCTATTTTAGTTACTTTTCTCTTATTTGTATCAGTAAGGATTGAAAATCAACATTATTTTTCTATTTTTGAATCAAATTTTCTGTGTAATACTTCAGTTAATCATATAATAATAAATATGGCGTATATGAAAAATTATTATTATTATTTTTTTTATAAGTAGAACTAATTGATTCTTTGACCCGTCCCTGAACCTAAGAAGAGGCGCTATAACTATTTTTTTAAATGTTGTTAAGTCTTTTATAGCCATATCGCCACTAATTTCAAGAGGAGGCGAAAACACTTAATAAAGTCCCGAGTTCCGAAAAAAATCCACTTTTTACAAGGCGAATTTTTGAAAACTTCGCTGATGAACAACAGAACGATAATGTCATTTAATGACTTAAGTACTTTCAATTAACTAGAAAATTCATTTAAACAAATAAGAAAAATCAAAAATTTAAAATGATAATAAATTCGGACCCTAAGATTTTCTTCATAATTTTTAATGTTTTCTAATTCCTTTGTTATTTTTGTAAATCTAATTGCTTGCAGTATTCATTTCAAAAATAACAAAAAAAATGTCATTGAAAATTATTTATAATTCGTGAATTTTGGTTCCATATTTAGCGTGTAAAAATATGAATGATAATCAAAGTATCTAATATTATGGATTAAAAAATAAATTTAGTAAATAAAAATTATTTTATATGAATAGAAGCAAGATAATAATTCTCTAATTTAAATATTATTACCAAAATGAATTTTATCCTAATCGTCGAGTTGTATAAATAATAAAATTCGTAAATGTAAAAAAAAAATAATATCGCGCATATAATATTTAAGACATTTTGCCTCTAGATGGCAGCAGTAGGAGTGGAAATGCCTAGCAACAGCTGTTTGTCGTTAGCTGAGAAAGCAGACGACGGATTCGCACGTGCATCGCGTCCGATAGTGACATTTGTGAAGATGTGACAAATCTGCGAATTCATTCTTCTTATCTAAAACAAAGATACTTTGTCTGGATATTATATATGAGGACTGAACGATGGAAGCATCTAAATTGGGAACAACGGAAGTCGTCTTGAAAGGTGGAAAGCCTTGGGGCTTCACGTTAAAAGGAGGAATACAGGACGGAACTTCCTTAAAAGTAGCAAAGGTGAGAGTTTATCGTATTAAGAATATAATATAACGGCTTAATTTTAAATTAGACTTTAGCTAGAATTATTCGCAAACGACTTTTCTTTTGCAAGTTTATTAACCTGTAAACATTTAAGTGCATATATTTTATTTTGATTTATATACAGTTTCCTATTTCATTTTTAAATTAACGTTATTCTAAATTTTCGTTTATACGCTTACTTTCACATATAAGTTATCCATTAATTCGTAAAAGGTGTCATTAAACAGATGTTAAAAATCTGCTTTGTAAAAACTTTGAAAGGATCCACGTTATAAAAGTTCTTGTAGTTGTAATTTAATATTTTATATATTTTTACAGATCTTGAGATAGTATATTTGATTACATATTAATATATGATATGTGAAGTAAGATTATAACCTTAAAATACAAATATGATTAACAATCGATTTACAAATATTTGTAGTGATCTTTGTATAAATAAATTTTTTATTAAATATCATAATTTGGATGAGAAAAATTACTATGCAGTAAAAATTTCTCTAAATTTATTTTTTCAAGTGAGGTTTTATTTTTAGTATAATATAAAACCAGTTTGACAATTAAGTTTTATTGTAGTATTTAGCAAGTAAAATCTTTAAGCATCTAATTATATTCTCAGAATTTTATTGATTGCATTTTTTTTAAATTAGCATAGCGAAATTTTTTATTGATAAAATAATTTTTCATGAACAAGGTTCATGTTTCAAATGAAGTATCTATTGAATAAATATTTAGATATATCCCATAAAATTAAAATTTCCAGAACTTTATATAGTTTTCAAATGTATTTCTGATATAATTACATAAATTCAATAATATATATAATCTTTGAATATATTTTATTAAACCCTGTAAAGATTGGATAAATTTAAAAATTTATTTATAATTCTAAAATATAATTTGTAATAGTAATGATGTGATCTGATGCCATTAACTAGTTAATAGAAGTTATCTATACTTCCGTTCAAAGGTACAGTTTTTACAGTTATTCGGATTCTCTTCGATTTTCTCATGAGATGTTCGTGTTCTACACGTCTTTCATCTGTATATTTATATTATATATTTCAGGCAAGTCTGAAATGTAAAGGTAGACAAGTCAAACCAGTGTTACAAAAACACGCAAAGGAATTAGACCTGGAAGTTGCCCAATTAAAATTCATCGCCCGAGAACTTAAGTGATTCCATTATGACAACGACCTGCTCTTCTTCCGGTTGACACTTTACTTTCTCCCTCAATAATTTAGAAAAATATTGAAAAGGTCATTTTGCATACGTTGCCTAAATAACATTTCGATCAATCTTATCCAAAGTAATGAATGGCGCGCCCCGGGCTATTCAAAATGCTACAAAGAATCGAGGAAGTGATGTGTGGGATTGTGTTTAATTTTCTCGTCAGATGAGAGAGAATAATGCTGTACTGTTATTTCGTAACATGTAAAAATTATCAGGCAAAAAACTCGAGCTATTTCTTTTTAGTTTGTTTAAATTAAAATGACCACGGATATGTGTTTGATGAGTATTAATTCATTCTTCAAGTTTAACATTCATTTTTTGCATTTATAATAGAAGAATACCTCAGACGGAAATGACAACAAAATGTGATTAGCCGATGATGTGGAACTTTGCCAGTTTGACTATAACCTCATCAAGAACAAAATTTTGAAAATGATAGAAGTGATGATATCAAACACGCGAGCTACTGTCTAAGAAACATTTGAGATTATTAGCGGTTTGAGATCGTTGGCCTAACTCTTAGCCCCAGGACAATGTGCCAAAACTGCTTCGACTCGCCCGTTGTCAATACAATATGCCAATAGTGCTGGAGGGAAAGTTATCTTTTAATTTCATAACTAAAAATACACTATATTATGTTTATAGAATCAATATTTCATTAAAAAAACTTTATTCTCGTTATTCTTCCCAATCTAATAGAATTTTCTACTATTATTGATTATGTATAACCAGAAAATAATGGTATGTGTAATTAAATACGAGAGACAAGGAAAATTTCCGACCATAGTATTAAAGATCCATGCCCTTTTCCGGCAAAGAGACACAGTGATACACTTGACTGTCTAACCGTGACCACGGAAGGTCACACTCTCAGGATATCAAACACTCTTTTCATTAGTTACTATTTATTAAAAGATTTTAATATTCGAAAAAATATATATAAATTTTTTGTTTGTAAAATTTTATTGCGATCATCAGATTACTTTTAGAAATTTATTTTTTGACAGCGCTCCGACATAAAAATGCCATTCACGATAATAAATAGACTTAGTACAGTGATTTTTAACATTGAAATGTTTAGTAAATTATCCGAAAATTCCCAAAGGAATAATATTCTGGAATAGATCCTATTAGATTTGGCTGAATGGTTCTGATTTTATCTAGGTTTATTTTTATCTAAAACAAAAGTAATTTTCATTATTGTTTCTTACGAATAGTTTTCTTATATTTTATGGAATTTGTAAAATCTGATAATAGACTAATTATGATATATAAATGTTCTTTTTCGTAATAGTTGGTTCATTAAGCTAATTTTACACAATTTTGTTATGTAATGCGAATGGATTGATGGGTTGGGACTTTCTACCGAAGGTGTCGTTAGCTAATGGGTGTACCAACAAACATTTTTTCTATCCGCCCGCAGTGTGTGGGATTTTTTCCTTTTGTTGTGCCTTATTCTGATCTTAACTTGAATGAAATAAATATAAGAATACTTTATAAAATAATTACATATACAATTTCAATGAATGTTTTTTATTGAAAAAATTTATATTATGTAAATTAATTCGGTTTCATTATTTGAATTTCAAGAGAGAAAATATTTTTACCAGACCATTACAATAAATTACGATATATTAATGTAATATTGGGTAAATTTGAAAATATATTACAATAGTTTAATATATTTTCAAATTCATTTGCTTTTATTTTTTGAGATTTTATCGCTATAAATGAATTTTCAAGCGTATAAAAAAGATCATATGATTCAAAATTAATACCATAATTACGTGAGAATTACAATATACAGTATCTATTCATAATACGATAGTTTTGTTTATATCAATTACGATTAAATGGAATAACTAAAATATTGTATACGTGTTATCGAGATTTTAAATATTCATTTGTTAAATTTAAAATATATTTGTGATGTTATACAAGTGTTTTCCCTCAGTGACCGCAGCATCAACAAAAGACCGTTCCAGATCATCAATACATTTAATAGTCATTGGAAAATAAATGTATTTCTGAGGAAGTCAGCCATATACATACTATTGTTTGATACAATGCAAAAACAGTTAAAGAGTTTGAAATTGAATTGTCGTTTGAAACACTTTAATATTAATCCGTTAATCAAAGTTAAAACAAACAACTGAAAATAAAAAAAAATATTTAATTAGTCTATATTTAATTTGAAAAGAACAAACAAATTAGTAAACGGAATATGTTTCGTTTATTATTGTTATAAATAATATTTTCATATAGTTTCGTCACTGATAATTAATTAAATAGCATAAATAACATTTTACTATAATAGGAATTTGAAAATATTTTATAGAAAATAGAAAATTTTTTGGAATTGTTTATTTTTGTACGAAAATAGGTCAAACATAAGTGTTATTAATAAAGGCCGATACTCGTAGTTAATTTCCATAAATGGATTCTTAATGATGAGAATGAGAACGAATTAATTTTTCGTTTTATTTTTAGCTTTTTTTAGCAAGTAGTTTTGCTTTCAGATTACTGTATGTAATTAGCACATACTGTAAATAAATTACGTGATAATTAGTGATACTATTTTTACAAAAATAATTTATTACGTTATTATTCAGAAACATAAATTTACGCGTGAATTTGCTAGTAGCCAATTTCAAAGAATTATTAATTATAAATAATAATAATAATAATAATAATACAATATAAAAATTAATTTAATCAGGATATCGATTTAACTAGACAAACATTCACTATTACTTGTATATTTATTTATCAGTTATTAATTATTAAATAGGACATAATCATGCTAATTTCAAATGGATTAAGCTTGATTCGTGGTCCATACCATGCATGAACTGCTAATCATGAAACAAAACTGATAGACGTGCATCACATATTTCGGCAACATAACTATAATATCCAACCAAATTTAATTATAAATCAAATTTATTAAAAATATAATTAACAATTTTCAATTATTTATTATTTAGCCTTTCATAATCGATATAAATATCACTTCTTTAATTAATCGGAACTGTTATATTGTGTTTAGATAGGCCTAAATAAAAGTTTATGATTTAAATTTAAAAATTAATTATTTAGGTTAGATTGAAAATCATAGAAGTATTGTATATATTAGGCAACATATTTTTATTAAATATATATGAAATTTATGAAAGGTTCTGAATCGTTCAAATTGTTTATTTTACATCCATTCTTCGCATTTTAATTATAAATAATTTTTTTTTTGTTTTTATATTAAATCGTATTCAAAATATATTTTGTAAATATTTAAATTTACAGATTTAAAATTTTTATTTTGTAATTATTTTAATAAAAATATATTTTGAATAGAATATTTTATAAATAAAATTTAATTTTAAAATCCAATTCATAATTAAAAAACAAACTAAATTTCCTAGATAACACTTTAAAATTATTACATTATTTATGCATCTTAAAAGATATATTTTCATTGTTTACGAGAGTTTTGTAAAAGTGTCTAAAAAAGTTTAATTACGCAACTTTATGTTTAAAAAGAGAGTGTTAATTATCAGTACTTCATGTAAAACTCCGGACAGTTATGTTTTAGATCACATTTATAAATTAACGCCTTTCTTACTAAGTTATTTCATTGTAAATGCAAGGTCAAATATAAATTAATGTCAAAATTACTGTAAGAAGTAATTAAAAAAAGACAAATAATTAATGTTTTCATAAAATATGATCACGAATATAGCCTAATTGTCATGGTCAGTATTATCTCTTTTTTTTAAACAAGGACAACTATTGTATTAGCCCGAACATTGAGAGATAAGAGTAAGATGATAAAATATCCATAGCCAGAGGACTTATTAAAATTAGAGACGAATTATTACATGATATTAACATGATATTAACATGCTCAGTATACAATTCATTATAAATTGTTTACATTTTAATTTTACTATAGATTTTGTATGAGATTTTATTATATGACGTGACGATATTCTTTCTCGTTTACAATGTAAAAATACTTCTTAAATTGTTTTCAGATACGATACAGATTTCAATGGAAATTTCTAAGATTGCTGGTGGAAAATATTTAAATAGCAAAACAAATACTTGTATTTTGTTCTCAATTAGTGATATACTATTAAATTTGGGAGATAATAAGGTGGGAATGTAGAATGTGTCACGATAATATGTTGTAACTACTTGTAATATGACGATACAATGACCCATTGACGTTATTAAAACTTACGGTATTCTATTGTGCACTTGCAAGATATAAAAGGATACTTTTTTCATTTGCCTTCAGTGACTTATGACCTTATTTCAAATATGAAAATAATTTTATAGATTAATAATGTGAAATAAGTGTTATTGGAATTATCAAATTTTTACAAAATACATTCTTTATAAAATATATTTATTTGGATTACTCTTAATATGATAATAAGTTTAAATCAAATTTTAATGTACCTGAAGTCATTTCTCACAGCTAAATGTTATTTGTATTCATATTGTAATTTCGGGTAAGTGCATTTCATAATTCTAAAATAACATCACATCAATAAAACTATCATTAAACGATCGTGAAATCAATTAATAGCTACAATAACTTCCAGAATGCATATTTTTATTCCTCATACATATTAAGCTGATAATTATGAAAAATTATTTAAATTATTAGATGAAGGTCAACATAACGCACATTTGTATACAATATTCGAAATAAAAATTTTGTTATAGAATATGTCAAAATTTTTTATGTAACTTTTTAAGTATTCTACAATCTTTGTGATATTAAACTTTATAAAAACAAAAATGACACTTCAGTGGATTATTACAGTTTCTTAATGAATTTTGGGAAAAGTGTAACGATACAAATTGTTTTGTACAATTTCCAGTTTTCCTATGTTCGATGATTTTAAAACATAAAAATAGAATAGAATACATTCTATATGTAAAGTTATTTTCAAATGCCGGTTAAAAATAAATTGAGGTGTGTATGGACGTTTCTAATAAGACACTACTGAACTGTACAATATTTCTCTTCAACTTGACTGTTATCGGATAGTTATAGATTCGATACCCAATGTACTGTATCTACGAATTATTTTTCGCTTATTGCTGAATTGATCCTTTTTTAGGTTTATAAATACGACGAAAAATTAGTACTATACTAATATTTAAAAAATTTGTATTGTTTCAATTGTAAGTTAAATGTTACAAATTTATTAAATCAAGAATTAATGATAAAAAAATATACTGTATATATAAATTACTCAAATAATATAAAATTCATAATATGATATTTTTTTTATTTTTTATCTTGGTAAATATATCACTAATATTCATCATGACGGTAAATATATCACTAATATTCGTTATGATGGTAAATATTAGTGATATATTTACCAAGATAAACAGTGGAGACTACTGTAGGCAATCTTTTAAATCATCAAATAAAGATTATAGTTCATCAAGTATATATACTGTATTTCTAAATCATTAAACAAGAATAACTTGTAGATGACAATAATGTTTTTGGGTTGTGATTATAAATGTTATATAGTACTGTATTTATAATCAAGTATGAATATTATCTATTTTCCTTTTTAAATTAATAAAAATTAAATATTGTGATCATGTAATACAGGCTACAAACTTTTGAGAACTGAATTCAAATTTTCATCAGATTTTGAATTATTTTATAAATAATATTTTCCTTATATCTTTATTATTGCTTTTCTGCAGGTTTCTGATCTATTTTATGTTATCTTGAAGAAGGATCTTTGATATTTTATATTCAAAATATTACAACAATTTTTTTTCCGTTTTTTTTTATTCTTAAGAGGTGATTTGGAGATTTCGAGATCACGTAGTTTATACTAAAAAAAATTATGTGCCATATAATTGAATGCTACAAATATTTATCAATAACAAAAACTAGCGTGATATATCATTTGATTTTAAGTATAGTTATATGAAATTTTGTATATAACAAAATAGAATAATGTTTAGAATTATTTGGCTTTTCAGCTATTTAAAATATTGAGCTATAATTGATATGTATTATATTGAAATTAATGATTGGTGAAAATATTTCAAAATATTAAAGTTATGTAGATAAATATTCTTTAACAAAAATTGAATTTATTTTAATTTATTGAGTTTTGGTTGAAAAACAAATATAACTGTATAATGGATATTGAAGATAAATATTCATATTAATCATATACAGATATGCCTCGTTATTGCGGAGGTTACATTCCAGACCACCCCTGTAAAACGAATCACAGTCTTTTTTCATTTTCTAATGCATATATAAGCCTAAAAATATATTTACAATTTTATACTATTATTCATTAAGTGCACTATAACGTTAGGCCTAAAAAATTCAATCAGATGGCCCCGTTTTAAAGCATTCACGTACTAACTTGGAAGCCCAGGTTCGATTCCGGGTCTTATACCTTCAGTTTTTCACGATGGCTCCGGATCTGGCTCATCTATGTGTTAATTTCTGTTTTATATATTCATTCTAAATATTATTTTGAAGATTATTTTCATTTTGAGATATAAAATCAAAACATGGAATATAATTTAAAAGCGCCGTATTAATGAAGCGCCATTAAGCAAGTATGCCTGTAATAGTGTAACAAGTTGAGAATCAGCATTCATTATTATCATTTATCTCTCAAGATAATATGGAAAAAACAAGAATAAACGATCACTGTCTTTCATTCATTCATTTGGCATTCTAAACAATTTGCGATAGTGATCGTCGATCATTATCGCAAACTTTTTATGAAAAAAATGAATGAATTTATACAGCAAGAAAATTGACATTCTTTCTAGAATGATAATCCTTAAGAAGAATGAATATTCATTTATATTTAATGAATTTCCTAAAAGACGGTATCAGATCAATGTTGTATTAGATACAGTACTGTTAAAAGTGATTGCAATCCTCTTTATCCATAATAGCTTCATTCTGTTTTATTAAAAATTTTTTTGAATGAATATTTTAGACTTAGTATCATGGAAAAACAATTTGATACATCGTCGGATCAAAAGAACTCCCTCTTCAGAATGACTATGTTTGTGATATCTATGAAAAACAATTCGAAGAACTGAATGATGATTTCTTTTAATTATTTTCGAAGAATAACATCCGCATTCGATTTCAAGATTTATTAATAAAAAATATGGAAAAAAATTTTATTACCTGTTATCAATAATACTTGATTAATAATAGTTTATTCACTATTAGTAAGTACACTAATTTATAAAAATAACAATAAATGAAAACAATTATCATGTTTCAATTTTTAAAAAATTGAAACATGATAACTGTTTTCATTTATTATACAGGAATACCTCGCTTAGTGCGACTTCACTCAGTGCTGACCCCGCTATAGTACGGTTAGTAATTTGGGGAATAAATTTCAATTAACGGATTGATTCACTATTATGCGGTTTGGAAAAATTTTTCGCCAAAATGTTCCCACTAAAATACTATACAGTATAGGCAATAAAACAGTATTTTCACTTGGATTTCTGAAAATTTTATTGCCAATAATTACATTTAATTATCACTGCTTTTATTGTTTTACACTTGCTTGTTTTCTGTGATTCATATGGACTGGTTGAACACCTGCTGTTGAAATACCATAATACTTGTTGAATTGCTTTGTATAAGATTAACAAATGGATTTCAGAGAATGGGCTTTCATTTTCTCTTCAGAAGACATCATGTATTTGCTTTTGCTGGCATTATGTCCTCCATCCAGATTTGGAAGTGTTTCTATCCCAGTGCTTTTTATGAAGCCAAATTTTTAGGAATATTTGACTAAAAACTAATTTTCCATCTCAAAGAAAAATGCATCAGAGCTTTGAGTATCATAAAAGTCATCTCTTCTTTGTCCTGGGCTCCAGATTGATGCTCATTAGTGCATATATATTGGTTGCTGATCTGATCAAAGCTGAACTATGGTTTTTTTATCTACAATTCAGTGAGAAAATTCACCTGTGAATGTTAGATCCCATTCACTATCAAGCACCTCATTTGTGCACTGGAGCATTCTGCATCTCACTTGTCTAGAGCCTGTACATAGAAGCATTTGAACCTCTACTTTCCATCAGGATGAAATAACTGTCTCTCTACTATTATACTGAATTGAACTCTCTGCCAAACAATCTTGCATGATGCAATTTTTTCAATTCCATGTTTCCTATAATCTTTGCTGCTTGATCTTCATGCATTCCATTATTTGGTTTGTAAATGTGAGAATTACTCAGTGGGATTGGATGCATCAGCTATCTGTAAGTCTGAACACCTCTCCATTGCATCTTGGGACATCTCTCATATAATGGTTGATTTTATATGAAAGATATGAATAATAAAAATTCCACCCCAGACTGTGTATTCCAACATCTCTTCACAGATTGCCACTAACAGAACACAAACTTTGTCTCAATCTTCATGCATGGCTCTAAATCCCAATAGCCACAGGAGATCTGCTTTTGTCTGTGATGATGAAGTCCTATCTGAGTAAATATCTCCTGGCATCCATGTTCACTGAAGAGATTTATGCTGTCCATCTAGCTCTGAAACATATTAGGACAAAAGACCACTGTCACAGTATGATATATTCTGATTCATTGAATACATTGCAAGCACTTATCTTATGAAAATGCTCCCTACATCCATTTGTTTCAACTGTGCACATGCTTCTGTCCAGTTTTTATTCTGAGAATATACAATCAAGTTCTGTTGAGTTTTGGAATGTGTTGGAATTAAAAGGAATGAATTGGTTGACATTGCTACCAATTTCAACAAAAATAGCACCAAAAGCAAGTAATATACGTTAAACATTTATTTTGTAAAACACTTTTGGACTTTTAATAGTCCCTCTTCAGTACATACAAAGATTACAATTTACGAACACTTTACAAGACGAATTTTGTAAAGTGTTCATAAATTGTAATCTTTGTATGTACTGAAGAGGGACTATTAAAAGTCTGAAAGTGTTTTACAAAATAAATGTTTAACTTATATTACTTGCTTTTGGTGCTATTTTTGTTGAAATTGATAAGAATAGCAAGTAGGAATAGTATACTATTGCTACCAAATTGGTTATTCCAAACAACTCTCATCCCTCATCAGTCCCTTTCATGAATTCAATGCCTGCTATTAAGCAGAAGCTATTGCTCTTGTGGTAGAATATACAGGATAAACAAATTATTAACAAGCTTCATGAGATTAAATCATTGATTGAATAATGAAATTACAGCCATCACAGGAAAACGAGAGGAGGTTGGTCTAGGCAAGATGTTATATTGGGCACAGTTGGCTCACCCAAAGATATCTGCTAATAGATGAAGACCAATCTTTGAGGTTGTTGTCATTGTTGTTGTTATAATCATATTACATTTTAGTTGAGTGTCCATTAAGGTGTCTCTTATATGACCAAAAAAAATTTTTTTTTGAATTTCAAAATGCATACCCACTTATTTTTTTTGTACTACTAAAACATACTTAAATGTAAAATATCAGGATTTTATGATGATGGGAACCCGTGCCAACTTGACTTCAAAGTTTTGCTTAGATATTTAGATGATTTTATTTTTTAAATTATTGAGTTGTTTTCAATGAGTAAATGAAA
>WUQG02182542.1:0-22545 GCA_011317285.2 Androctonus mauritanicus
TATGTTGCTTGTTTATATAATTAACATTTTTGTGGTAAAATTTAAAAATTCTTACACTTGTGCACGGATCTCGGGCCTACATATCGTCGTGGCGGGCCGTAGTTTGCCCATCACTGGTTTAAATAATATTACATATGACGATTTTTCTAGAGTAAAACTCTTAATATAAAGACTATAATCTTAAAACAGAATCAGATCGTAGATTAATTTTTAATTAATCTTGATTCAAAGTCGATTTTAATGGCCCGAACGTCTTGTTCAATATTATAAAAATCAACAGGAATATGATAAAAATCAATAAATAATAATTTATATTATTAAGCAGAAATTTTCGAAATTTGAAAGTCCACCATTTTTTAAATGGTTGAAAGAAAGATTAAATGATATGTTTTCGACACCAACTTCGATCTTAGTATTAATTTCGGATATCAAATAAATAGTTCAGAATATGTCAAGAAAATATCTCAATTGGTTGAAACTGGCAGATCGAATTAAGCAGCGATGATTTTCATTAAATTGATGGTAAAGTTATTTTATGACTGAATGTCACTATAAAATTTAATGAAAATCATTATTGATTAGTTGAAAAGTTACTGTGTATTATAAATTGACATAAGGGACAGATCTATAAGAAATAGACTAAATACAGTCATACCCTGAGTTATGGCTCTTCGATTTATGATCGCTTCGGACACATGTACATTTTGAATTGCCACTATTCCTCAAAGTTTGAGTGTTTAATTTGGAGTTATGGCTCTTCAGCAGCAAATTTTTGAAAAATCCTTACTTTTTTCAAAATAAGATCTACAGTATTTCGTTTAATTATAAATGTTTCATATTTATTAGTTATGCATGCACATGAAACTGCAGTGCACTGAATGCATCGATAAATGAAAAGAGATAGTGCTCCCACTTATGGACATTTTAGAGTTATAACACCATTCTGGAACCTAAGATGACATAATTTCGGGGTGTGCCTGTATGCTTTATTACACAGAGAAAAGTTAACAATATTTATCGGTTTCATTTTGATTTATGGAATCAAATTTTTTTCAAATTGTAATTTAATTGCATTTCATTAGAAAATAATTAGGAAACTAATGTCAGTTCTATCATTTCTTAAAAGTTTATAAATATTGAATTACTTCAGACTGAAGTGTATTTCTAAATAGCTTTTACCTTCCATGTCACTATAATTCTTTTTGGAAGTGTAGCGTTTACTTCTATATCTATTGGTGGCTCTTCAGGAACTTTAAAAGAAAAATAATTGGCTTCATTAAATTATTTAAATGTGGATAATCTCTTTTGAAATTTATAAATATTGTATTGTATTAAACAAAAATATTTTTTAATTTATAAACACTGCTTTATTATTAACTTAAAATTTGTATAAAATGAAAATATAGATATTATAATTAATAACTAATTAATAAAAATGCAAAACATAGAGTGAATAGGGGGAAGTTGGCCAACTTTTCATTTTGACCCTAAAACTCATTTTTAAAATTCGAATATTTTCGTATCATATTTTTTTGTATTTAACTTACAAGGGTTTTGCATATATGACCGAATCGAAAACTTTGAAATAACAATCGGGTCATTATTTATATATTTTTTTAAAAGTTACAATTAGTCATCTTACCCCTAATATTCTGCGTAAGATGCCAATGCGCTTTGGATAATATTAAACAGCAAAAATGAACCTTTACTCGTCCAATAAACATCTTGTTCACTATATCGAATATTTTAATAGAATAAATTACCAAATTCTAAAAAATTAGAAGAGTTAAATAAAATCAGATATTTATTTATCGTATGGCCTTGGTGGCTAAATTGCGGTTCGTGAGCTATATGCGGTACCTTAGTGCCCAAATTTGTTTTCGGGAATTTGATTTTACTTACGATGGTGAGAAACCAAAGCGCTTTGGATTAATATTATTTTCGAGTATTGATAAACTCACATTAATAAAGTTTCTTTGTTAAAAGTGTTTAAAAGTGAAAAATTTTAAGACTATGAATGAATCTTCGATGAAGCATTTTTAGATCTGGAGATACTGCCAATTCTATATTTATTTGTCCAACATATCTAGATTAGAAGAAACCTGCTAAATATTTGCTAATAAGAAGCAGTACTTCAATGCTTTTTTAATTAACAGAGTTCTTGCTCTAAAATAATAATAATGTTATTATGAATTAAATTTGAATGAGTATAGAATTTCATTCCATCTAAAAATATTGATACAAAATCGTGGGTAAAAGCACTTGACTATTTCATAATAAAGTTCATAAACTGCTCTGACTTGCAGTCAGAGCTGTTTATAAATATTGATACTGTATATTTTTTACAAACTTAAATATTTAATATATTTTTAAATGAATTAAAAATTGAAACGAAAAGAAATTATATAAAACAGAATTATTATCTAATTATATTAACATATCACACTAGTTTGCTGAAAGATTTAGATCACTTCTGGATGACTAAATAATAAAATTTCTATTATTAATAGATTAATTAAAATCTAGATATAAAATATAAATTTAAACGAATTTTATATAAGATGTATGGATATAGTAGGGATTACAATGTAAAAAATGCAATAATATACAATATCATATAAGATAAATAATGTGAAGTGTTATGCGTAATGTATTGACATACCTCCACATGTTGTTGTTCGGCTGAACACAGGTACATTATTCAGTTGCATATTTCCACTAACATCTATAATAACTACTCGTATATTATAGGTGTTGTCAGGCAATAAATTTTCAAGTTTTCCCACATAACTTTCACATGTGGTTTTTGAGTTTATTTTCTCGTAACTCTTCCATTTTGATTTTGTATATTCCTGATACGATACAATAATAATAATTATTATTAAATATTGATATTTCTAATACAAACAATACAGATTTGTAAAAAATGTTACATTTTAAAAATAATACATATAAATAAAAGATAAACAATAACTTTCTGCGATAAAAAATAAAAATCGTACTCAAAATTTAAGAAGATTTGCTTTGTAGATAACTTATCTGAATAATTTTTTTCAAATTGACAAAGAATGTGTAGTAGAAACTGATTAGGAACACATTATAGATTGATCAGATCTACTATTAAGTGAGCTAAAAAGATGTAAGATGAGAAACAACATGCTCTCCTCTGTACAGAATTATAAGTATTTTTGTACTTATAAATCTGTACAGAAGAGAGCATGTTGATTCTAATCTTTCATACATTTCGAATTTTAAAATATAGTATATAAAATTCAAGAGAAATCATAACGACTACATAGAGATTAACAGAAAAAGAAGTGAAAAACTGAATTTTCAGATGTGAAATCAGTTTACGAAAATTCGATATGAGAAAGTTAAATACATAGACGGCTAAATAAAATAAACAAATCAAATAACGAATAAATAAAAATGAAGCAAAATAAGCATAATTTCTGAAAAATCAAAGTTAGGAATTAAAATATTTAAATTTTACATAAATTATAATGATGGAAATCTCTATTTTAAATGAAATATATTTTTCATTTTCATCGATATCGGCTGAACGATACGACCTCTAGAAGTGTCTGCGAAGATGATGTTGTTTGTTATTTTGTAGGATTTACTGGCCGAAGGGCCACATGGGCCCTGTTGCACCAAACACAAGGTTCTGCGAATAAGATATGAAAAATGTTGCCAGTTTTAAACTGCGTTTATTCGTTTATTAATTGGATTTCAATCTTCAAATTTAAACATTCGATATTTTATTGAACACTTTTCTTAAAATAAATTTATAAAATTAATAATATCTAAAGAATATCTTTAGAAGGAAAGTTATAACGAGTTGAATTTTGGCCGTAATGGCTCCTTTGATGAGTGTCAGTCAATGACTCTTGTACTTGGATAGAGTCATTGCCGTGCCTCTTGATTAACAACGTTTTATATTAATGACGATCAAGTCATCTTACAAGAAATTTAATTGTATTCTGTAAACTTTTATAAATATTTCTCGTACCAATATATAAAAATTTAACTGTATTTACTTTAGTCATTTGCTAAAATGTCTAAAGTAAATACAGTAATTTAGTCATTTGCTAAAATGATCTTAATTGGGATTTTCAATCCGGAAATGATAATTATGAAAGCGCGAAAATGAAAAAGAGAAAAAATCCCAGAATTCCAATTTTTTTTGCCACGCTCTCGATTGTGATTGGCTAGCTTAAAAGAGTCCTAATTCGAAAATAGTGCCATTTAGACCATATATTCGTTGACATTTTCGACTTGTTTCGATATCTCTTATCAACATGCAAAACTTTAAGACGAAGTTGTTCTTCACTCCGTATACAGAATTTTATGCAAGTTTGATCAGATGAAATGATATTTTAGAAGTGCACTTGTAACTAATTTACTTCCACGTTGATGTAGAAAACGAAATCTGAAAAATATTCATTAATATTTCATAATGCCTATTATGCAGAAATAAATCCAAGAAACATAAATTATTCTCCTTTCCAAAGATATATTTATCATCCTGATTATTTTGTTTTTAAATATTCAATTAGCAAAGGTTTGTATTTTTTCACTCATCAATCTGACCTTGTGAGATAAAAAAAATCTGTAATCAAAAATATTATTATTTTGTTAACATTTCCATGTAATTTTTAATATGGAAAAGCAGATTTTTACAATAAAAAGATAAAATCATATGCACCTCATTTTAAATAAGTTATAATAGCTATATTTCATCATTTTTATGAATTTGTAAATAATTCTTCAAAATACAATTTTTCTTTTCTAATATCCGAATTGATTGGGATCTTTCAGGTGAAAGGATTTAGACTGGTCGTCAGTATAAGTAATTTAACAACTATAAATGATCAAAGTAAGGATTACCTTAAATTGTATTTCGTAATAATCTGGTGTACCAACTCCATAATCTTTGTTCTTTGTCCATTTGTTAAATATAAACTCGATGCTATTAGATGAAATAAGTTTTATTACCGGAGATGTTTTAAACACAGGATAACCTTTAAAAAATATGTTGTATGTTTTTCAGATAAATTATGATGATTGTAAATTTATAAGAATATAATATTATAAAAAATAAAGTTAGTAAATTTTTATTAAGAAATACTACTACTACTATTATTAGGGAAGCTATATTTAAATTAAACTATTCTCACAGATATTTTTAGAATATTTATGGGAAACTGTAGAATATTTACAATGTATGTATCTTCCAATCTGAACATTTCTGTACGATGTTCTTGTAATGCATTCTCATTGTAAATATCGATCGCAAGAATTTATCCTATTAAGTTTCATAAGTTTCATCTGTTTGGTTATTGCTAATTTATTAAGAGAACAATATTTCGAATAATTTATAAAAATAGTGCATTTAAGAAATTACTTTATAAAAAGTTGGCTGTAAGCGCTGATTTTGTTCCTCTCTTCGCTAGCTGCTTCGTTCACAAGAATGTCGGAATGAAAACATTTTAGAGAATTAAAACCTTGATCTCGTTTCTTATTATCGGAGATAAATGGCAATTATGAGGTTACTGTATTATGTTCGAAATAAGAATGATGGCATTTCAAACAGACCGCATTCGGAGCTCCAGATGTATTGGAGTCCCGAAATTGACTAAGATACAGTATATTAAAAAGTTTAATAAATAAAACTAAGTTAATACTAATTCTGGCATTTTCACCAACTTGTGTGGACAGTGCGTTGCTATGAGCCAAGTCATCAATATTCAAGTATTTTTATACTTTTTCGCGAAATATTAATCAAAAATGAATGATCATTCTGATATTAATGATTATCTGCATTTATGATAATTTTTGCATTGTTAAAGCAAAAATTATCATAAATGCAGTTCGATACGAATCCGTCGCCGAACTAGTGTCGAATTACAGGACAATATTTTCCAATAAAATTATAGAAAATGTATTAATTCGTGGTCAGACTCCCATCCCACTTCCTCTAACGGGGAGGTGAGGTAGATACTCTATATTTTCTTTACTATACATATTTTACTATTGTATAATTCACTAAATTATACAATACACACAATTTATTAGGCATTGTATGTTAGAATGAAGTCTTCTTTATCCTGTTCTACCTCTGAATATGTGAAACCAGCCTCGACTTGCTTTAAGTTTCTCAGTTGACTTGCAGAAGAGAGCTCTAGAAGGTACATTCTGGACACTTCTGCAATTCTTCGAAAATTAACCTAGCCTTCTCACAGATCATTGACATTCCGAATTGGATCTCTCTTCATCTATCTTTTTCTAATCCAGCTGAGAAGCAGCATTTACATCTCTCAATTTATAAAAAAGCTATCAGTCTTTTATCAATGAAAAATTCAACAGATATATCATTGATTCTTGTCAGAAATCGTCATTGCTCCAGCAGACACCTTAGCACCGTCTCTCTCTGTTGCGAAACATTACCACAATTGTCCTAGGAAGGCCATATTCTTGAGTAACATCTTATTCTTGAGTTTCTATACTTTATCTATAATTTCTTTCTTCTTTATTCTCAATCAAGTGTTCTTTTTTCTGGAATTATTCCTCTGGTCAATTCTTTTTGAAGCCATTCTTACGTTTCATTCAAAAAATAACAACTACAGATGACACAGTTTTTTTACTTTCTGAAAAATGCAGAACTTAAAATTAACACAAACAACACGAGCAACACCAAAACAGCCCAACACGAACTGACAAATAACAAATGACATCATACATGTACGCGCTTGCGCCATACCGTGAAATTTAAATGTCGAATTGCTAAACTGTCCAATTGCGGGACGTCGAATTGCGAGATACCACTATACTATTTTTTTTTTTTTTTTGTCGCGTTTAATATGGAGGTTATAGCATTAGCTTTGTCCTCCGAGAGACTGTACCAAGGTACTAAGGGATTGCTGCGGACGAATCCGCTGGGCGGTCCGGTGTCCCTATGGGGTCCCATCGCAGACCCTAGAGGCGGAGTTGGGCACCGCAAGCAGTCCCGGTTCCATATAGGGATCCGCGATTAGGACCCCAGTGACGGACGCGACAACCACCGAATGGTATGAGCTGACCCCTTTAGTCGCCTTTTACGACACGCGGGGTCGGACGGTGGACATATTCTAGCCCCTGCCCACAGGGGAACCACTATACTATCAACTTTATCAATATCTTATATATTTCGTTATAATATATACATATAATTGTTCCAATATATAAAAGAATTCAAATTTTATTTTTACTTAACTATAATTTTTAAAAATTAATAAATATAAAACAGAATTTTCATGATTTTTTTTAATTTACATATATGCTCTTTTAAGAACATCTATAAAATCAGAAATAATAAACAATTCGTGTTAAGATAAACTTTCAAAACTTTATTAAACTAAACTAACAATAAAACAAGTAAGTTAATCTAAAATATAGACTATCTTCTTCAAGATATAATTCAGAAGGAAATTTTTTAATTTTAACTTTAGTTTCCTGGATCCTTTTTTATATTTTTTATATTACAATTGTATTACAGTGGACTCCCGATTATCCGGGTTGTGGATTAACCGAAGTAATCCGCAACCCGGAAATGATGGTTAATTATCGATGCTTTATCTTATACAGTATATGTATCTGAAAATATAATAAAGAAATTAATGTATTTATGCAAATACATTAATTTCTTTATTATATTTTAAATAATTGGGGATAAAAATTAAAATTACAAATATTGCGATAATTCCTTGCTGAAAATCGATTAATTTCTTATTTCCTTTTTAAATAAAAATTATAGAACATTTGGAGATTTGCATGTATGTAATTTATTTATTTGTTTGATATTAAATTAATATTTTCCATAATTCCGAATTTTTTTTTTGAGTATTTTATGAATTATCCAGGGAATCGATTATCCTTTATAAACTTTTCTGAAAATAAATTAGCATTTCGGATTAATACTTTTCGTTTTATAGTTCATAATAATTCTTTGAATAACTTATTTTTAAATAAATTTGATAAATATTTAAATAAATAGTTTTAATGCAGAAAGCATATGCATCAAACAAAAACATGGAAATTATTATGTTTCATTTTAATAAACAAATGTCATTCTGTTCTACTTGAGATTAAAAAAAAGATTTAATGTAAATTTTTACACAGTTTGTGTAATAACATTATTATTTTCAGAATAATACAAAAAAAAAAAAAAAAAAATGAAATGCATGATCATCGATTAATTCTCGGTTTATACTTTAACATAATGAATGCTTAAAATAATTAAAATTCATAAGGATTTATGTTATCAAAACGATTGAAGCAACTTAATAAGAATTACATAAAATGTAAATTACTTTATCTAGAGTTAAAATAAACTAAAAAAATTGGAAAATATTCAAATAGATTCTATATTTTATCCATAATCGAATGAAGAATGTTTTAGTCTGGAGGATATAATAAAATTTTTATTATTAATTCGTTTTGATAAAGATAAACGTTCATTTATACAATGAGTTTGTTTTAACCATGGATGGTTTTAACATTAGCAGAGAATCTTAAGAGAAACTTTTATGTAACTGCATTGATCATTAATATGATAAAAATTTAAAATTTTTGTTTGTTATAGTATACAAAATTAACCAATTTATTTATTAGCTTATTTAATTTTTATTTGAAAAATATCATTTTTTTATTATTATTATTAAATGAATAAGATGCATTGATTTTGATTAGTAATAGTATGATCACTCTAATGACACTTTTCTGATAACTTGAGTCAATATACTGTAAACTGTACATGTTATAAAATAAAATAAATGAAAATTTAACTTAATTATCAGTAAATTTTGTTTAAATTATTTCCCACTTGCATAATGGAATATTTTCCTATAAAAACACTAAAACAGTCTGACAATTGAGAGTTCTGATTTATATTACATTATTCTAAACTAATGAATGAGCAAAGTGAATATTTTATATATGTAATCATTTTGTTTATCCATTCATTTGCAAAATATCTTTATAATCAAATATATTGTATATTTAAATTTTAATGTATCATAATTTATTTCAAGGTCCCTTTATAAGACAATGGTTGTTAGAAATTTCGAAAAGTTGATATTTTTTAAATGAATGATAACATATTCATTTGAAAGTTATATATATATAAGTCATTTAAATAAAATCTTTAATTTTTATTATTTTTTTAATAATTTCCATGATATAAAACTTCGCGATATTTTTTCGTGTGACAAAAATTAAATTTAATATTTAGTAAAGGAAATTCTATATATTCATTAATTAAAATACAACTATAAAGAAAAGACGAAAATTAATTATTTTGAGAAAAATTAATTAATATTGTAATTAATAGAATCGACTAAATATAATTCTGTGACTATTGCAGTAATTCGTATTATCGAAAAATATCTTAAAAATTAGAAAAATATATATATGTTTCTTTTTTTTCAGCTTGAAGTCATTTTAAAGTAATTATGAAGCATTTGACCAGAATTTCCAATGATAACATCGAAATTTCTAATCCGTACTTCATTTATACTAATTGAACTTTATTTTTCTAATCATTGTTTCTCTACAGAATTCATATTTACGAATATTCTGTATACGCTGAGTTATTATTCTGTATCAATATTCTACTAATATAAAACGTAATATTTTTTAATGACAAAATATAGGAAATTTTCAACTTATTAAATGTTGATGAATTCATGCTAAAATACATTTTTATATTTGCATTTTTATGCTTTCTCTGAAAGCGGAAAGAATAAAAATTACTAATTTTAAATTTAAATTAGAAATTCCATAATTGGTTTAGTTTTGTATTTAGAATGTTTGATGATAAAAAAAAAAATAAATAAACTTATAATTAAAATTTCTGGTTTCTAATATATTTCTTTTTATTCTTTACAGACTTGTTTGGAATAATTAGTGATTCTTATAAAAATTAACTCATTATAATGAAGCTTTTGCAAGTTAAATTCAGTAAAGTTATTTTTTTCTTATTAAGAAACTAAACGCAAAATTGTTAAACAATGTGAAATTAAATATAATTAATTAAATTAATTTTTTTTTACTTCACTTACGAAAGAAAATTCTATTGATGAAAAACAAAGGATCATTTAAAACGTAAAAACATTAAATGTTTACATAAACAATCAGAACTTTTTAAAATTTCCACATTAAAAAAAAATTACTTATTTAATTTATGTATTAAATCTTTTGAAATATCATAAATAATAATGCGATTATAAAAATTATCTAATTATTATTTAAAAAACAAAAAAAAATTATTTCTCTTTTTATATCAATATTACATAAACTTGACACTTGATTGTTAATTAATAAACATTAAATTTTTTTTTATAATTTATAATATAATTACATAAAGTATAAATTATTTAATAACAAATATTTAAACTCATTATTTTATAAATTTTATTAATGTTAAACAATTAAAAATCAAATATAGTAATTAACTCTATTCCAAACAGAAGCTTGATCTGTATTATATATTAAAATATCCTCAGTTTGCAATATAATAACTGATGATTGAATGAGATACTAATTTGAATTATGTGTTGTTACAGAGCTTAATTCTCACAGTTTAATCTCTGTGTTTAATGTATTCTACCTCAGCACGCTCAGCATCATTAGCAAGAGAACAAGAAAGCCTTTTCACAATCTGGAAATCATAATAGTGATGTTACTGATTACATTTTCAATGGTAGAGGTAAACTCACTCAGCACCATTAGACTATCAATACAATTAATTATAAATATGCATATATTCTATATAATTGTTATTATTTGATTTCTAGTAATACTAAAAATCCTATAGAAACATTTATTAATATACGCATACAGAATCGTCTTAGAACATAGATATACCAAAAATAAACTAAATGAGGTTTAATTCACTTAAACGGTTGAATAAAAAAAAAAAAATAATTTTTATAAAATAAAAAATTTAACGAATTCCGAGTATGAAAATTGAAAAATATTAACGATTGCAGGAATATATCATATAGTGGCATTTCATTTAATGCAGGATTAAGTATGGTGCGGTAATTTATTTATCATTACCCGCCAATATGAGAAAATTTCCTAAATATTAAAAATTTATAAACACTATTTTATATATTTGTACTGATAATTATTTGGCAGACGATGAACTGCAACGATGTCACATCTCTTGTTTTCGGCATTTAATATCTATCAACCTGCATAAACTGCAACGGACACTAACAGTTTAGTCTTACTGCCGTAAAGACCTCTATACAGTATTTTTGGTTCTGCACATATTTTCCTTTGTCAATTCAATTTTTTTAAATGAAAAAATTCCTTTTACCAGCGAATTGTCATTTTTTCCTATTGAGTATATTTTCTGATCAATGCCGATTCATTTAGTGCTGTAATTTTTTTGAACTCATTAGTCTCATTGTGCAAGGTATTCTTGTATTTAGTTTGTGTATTAAAAATATTATCGTAATTGATTACAGATTTATTTGACATTTTTCTTGTTTTATATAAAAATATTTATTCTATATTTTGATTTTTATATATTTTTTTTTTTTTTTACTTTTCATACTCAGTGACATATACATTTGTTATAATTTAAATTCTAAAATATATTTAGATATTTTTCACATTTTTAATTATTACTAATTTTTCTGTTATCCGTTTCTTTTTACATTGTATTTAGTAAAATATTTTATTTTATTTTTGTTTGCTGTATCGTCTGATTTTTAAAATATAAAGCATTCAAAATATTTGATGGAAATTGTGCAATTCATACTTCTATCAAACTGTCTGAATGCAAATATTGTAAAGTTAGAACTTTTTCGTGTTTAACAACAAATATTCCTTTCATTCTTTCGTTATGTGAAAAATAAAAATGTTTGCTTCACAATACAGAAGTTACAATGGAAAGTTGTTCTATCGTTTACAATAAGATACTGACTTCTTTTAATAAATATTTGTATAAGAAGATGAACTGACTATGGAATTTAACATTGCGGTTAAAAAATAAATGGAATCAAAAATTAGTATTAAATGGATATTTAAGTCTGTTTATAAAATTTGTTTATTTTTTTAAAGTACTGTAGTAAATTACATTAATTTCTTACTTAATTATACAATTTATTTATCAATAAACTGCATAATTAACTACGAAATTTAAGTAATCTTATCGTAAAACTGAAAAATTTATCTATACAAATTTTAGGAGTACATAACAAAAGCGTAAAAATACCTTAAATGCCAATTTAACATCAACCCAACGACTAAAATAAACTTGATCGATGCCAATTGTCAACAGACGTTAACAAAATAAAATAAAAATAAATAAATAAATTTTTTTGTTAGGGTCTATCTATAATTTAATCGCATTTTGTGATTAAATTTTCTAAAATTGAATTTTTCTGAGAAAAAAAAAAATTCCATCATAAAACTTTATTAAGAAACAAAAAGCAAAAACTTTTCTCAGATAAATGATTAATTAATAGTCGACGGATTTTTCTCGGTTGTATAAATTTATTATATCGTACATTAGAAAAAGTAGAAGAGAAAGACAAAACATAAATTTTGATAAAATAAAAAAAATATTCCTAAATCAAAAATGATCGTTAAATTTGCCTAAGTAGAAATACTATTGTTTGCTCTAGAGAGTGTCGTAATTATTCCAGATGTCGCAGTAATAACATACGTAAATACACCAGTTACTTAGCCTAGTCTCCGTAATTAAAGTCCCAAGACACGTCATTCGGCCATTCATTCTTCTTCCTTCTGACTAATTCACTTCTCGTTCTGAACTTTCTTAGTTATACAGATGAAAACAAAAATAATTTATGATTATGACAAAATCTTGCTTTAATGATATTGTAAAAGGAATGTGCGTTCTTTAATGACATTTATTTAAGAGATTATTTCAGATCACTGAAACGAAAGAGGAGACGTCTCCGAATAAAAATTTCATTAGAAAATTATTTTAATTTTATTTGGCACTTTACAATACGCTTTTTGATTCACGACAAAGTTCTATTTTGTTATTTAGTATGTTGTTGTTATAAGATGTTACTTCGTTCATTTTATTCTTATCTTTCTTTCATAGAAGGAATTGTTGAGCACTACCAGAAAAGATTTGCTTCTTTTTTTTTCAGATAACACAGTTGATAAAGCGAATGGAATGTTGTTTCTCTTAACAAGGTAAACAGACCTTTTCTTCGCTATCTCGATTCTATTAAACATCACAAACTTATTCTGAACTATAAAGAATGAAGGGAAAAAATTACCATTACAGTTTATAGCTTTTCAGTGAAATATCTATGATAAGACCAGTTAGAAGAAATTTCAAATGTAAATTAGGTAATTTTTATACCGATTTTATTACATGATTTCTTCTCTTGATGTTTTATAATAGATATTTACTGAAAACATAAAAACACACTTTATTTCCTATTTTTAACAATTAAATCATGTTTTGGTTCAAAACTGTTTGCCCAAATATAATATATTTATTAAAATTTCTTTATATAGCAATGCTTTTATCGTTTCCCTGAGGAAATTCTTCATATTTTGCACTTGTAGTGAAATTTATATTTAAACTTAAATGTCAATAAAGAACAAAATGAATTTATTAGCCTTAAAAATCATTTTAAATTTGTGAAAAATTAAAATAAACACAATCTGAAAATTAAATTTTATAGAGTAGATTTAATTTTATAATTTTTCTAAAAATTCCTTTAAAAGTAACATAAGTAGATGGAAAACTTCAGGAGTTTATTGTACGTACTTCAGACAATCAAATAAAAAATTATACAAATAAACTAATTTGCTTGATAATAACATACGTTTAAAAATGATCAATAATATGAGATTTATCAAATTTTCTTTCTTTATCACGTATATCGAATTTCTTAAAATATATCTTAGAATTTTTCTCCTTTGATTTACAAATCTTTTTATGTTTTTTATTTAAGTAATGCAGCTATTAAGTTTCTACATATCGATTATCTGCACTGCTAGAAAACAAACAATCTTCTTCAGAATATTAATAAATTTTTCAGAAATATGAAAAACAAAATTAGCAAGCTTCTATAGTTTTCAAGTAATAGTTGTAAGACAAACAGATCATCAAAAGAAAGTTATAACATAAACGTGTTTTCCTTTAAAATGGCACTATAATGCTCAAAAATAGATGTTAAACTTTTTATTTGAATAAAATTTCAGATTAAATTTTTATTTTTATTTTTTCTAAAGTAAATTTTAGTCTTTACAACGAAATCGTTTGCTTATCTAAATATAAAAACGTAATCGATATGCTATTCATTTCTATGAAAAATACCTTAGGGAATATTCCTTAGTTGAAATATTAGATTTTTCATATGCTGATAATAAACAAGAAACACTATATCAGATTAATTCTTCTCATTTTCTCATTAATAAAGCTATAAATCTAAATATTAAAATTTTTTTTTTAAAATCTGAAGATTAAAAAACATAATTTAAATGCTAGATTTATTTTTAGGTAATTTGTTTATCCAAATAAATTAAGAAATTTTAGTTGATTCAATTATTTTTAATGTTTCAATTTATTTTGATTCTTAATTTTGCTATGAAAATTCCCATTAACTCATTAAATAAATAAATACGTTCAATAAAAACTTAAATTTTTTTTTTGTTTTGGATAAAAACTAAAATTTCCAAAAATGTTTTTTACCTTAATGTATTCAGTACTCTATTGGTTAGATGTTGATCATTAAATTTTTATAATTTATAATATGGCTCCTAAAATTTATATTTAATTTTTATATATGAAATCTATAAATGTCCTCATTTTAATAATTTGTTTAGAATTGAAAAATAACAATTTTATATAAACGTGATGATTTAATATTAATTTAGACGTTAATCCTTACATCTGTACATTTTTATGTTCATTAATACTTCATATACTGTACTCAAATAAATTAAGAAATATTTTTATCTTTTACATAGTTACATGCTAACATTTAAATTACTTTATGATAAAATATTAGGCCTATAAAAATTTATTTTTTTTCTTTTCTTTATATAATATTTGACTTGTTGCTGGTTCAACCGTGTCGTTTACTTACAGTGACTGATGACTGTTTGGTACCGGACACTGGAGACCATTCTGTTCTACATCAGGCAACATAAAGCCCATAATTACGGTCTCAAGACACGCTATCTGATAGCTTCAATGTTAACGACGTTCTCTCTCTGTGACATGCAACTAGATCCAAGTTGGATAAAATGAAAATCCCTTCGTACAAACTGTCGATCCAGTTCTGGTGGTAATACGTTCTCCGCTAATATCTGTCTGCAGCAATTATCCTTTCTGAAAGCTGTTTGCTTCATAAGCTTCTAACTGCTGACATCTGTTAACCTCTCATTACGTACTGTTAACTTTCTCAGAATGTTATATTAATGCTAGCAATTTCATATATACAATAATGGTTTAAATGCAAGATAAAAATATAGTATAGTTGCAAATAGTTTATTATCATCATGAAATTTTACCGTAGCGATAAATTAATTACAGCATTTAAACTCGAATGCTGTTAATAATTAACTAACATTGATAGTAAGGCTCATAAGTAAACAAAATAATTATGTTGATTGTTTATAAAGTAGAACGAATTATGTTTGATTTTATTTTTATGAATAACATCATAAAATATTTTTATTTTAATAAGCGCAAAGTCTTACATTATATTTAGATAAAAACAGAATTGCTTTAATTTTATAACATTAACTAAATTAAATAATATTTCTGCTAATTTGCTCTCATGATTGTAGACGTTAATAATTAAATAAAATAAATTTTTATAAATTTATTTCTTTTATACATATAAACAATTTTTAAATTGATAATTAACATCAACTCTCTAATATTGTTCAGATTTTTTTAAAGATATTTCCACGTTAATTGACTTACTTTCACATCAGAAAGATTTTGTTGTCAAGGCAACATATTTAAATTCTCCATTTTTGCTTTCGTTTCGTGTTGCTACCATGCCATTAATTGCATTCGTATATAATTCATATTGAATACAAATAATATGCATTTGGTTATATAAAACTTATTTCAAAAATCATTATTTTTTATCTATTTCATGAAAATATTCAGAGCTTAAAAATAGATAATTTTCGATTGATTTTTAAAACGGTTTATCAACTTGTGTGAAAACCTATATCTAGTTAACTTTGTTTGACCGGTAAGCAGATTAGAATAAAATTTATTCTATTTAAATTTATTCTGCTGCAATTTTAAATTTAAGATTCTCAATATTATTAAAGAAATGGTAGCTATAAATAAATTATTGAAAAATTTAAACCTGACTAAATTTAAGATCAACATTTTTTTATTAAAAGTAAAAATTTGATTCCTAATTATAGCTAATGCTAAAAAATATTAAGAAAAAGCCACGTGAAAAGCAAAAAAACCTACATATGCAATATAATAACAGCGAAAGTTTGGCCTGTTCAACAATGAGCTCTGACCTAACAATAGTTGAAATGTTACAATAGCTACGACTGTAACAACAGTTCAACACGTTTCAAACATGAATTTTTGATATTTTAGTTAATAAGATGATAAAATATTGCAAAAACTTTAGGAAAAAATATTTATTTTAAAAATAAATAAATTGTTTATTTTCCTACAAGTTTAAGAAAGCATACATAATATATCTTCAATAAGAATTATGTAGAACTATATAATCTATAGATATGCATAATTTCTGTTTGAATTATATATTCAAAATATATAAATCATGAACATATTTATTGTTTATACTAATTTATGTTTTTTAAAATATTGAATTCATTCCTTCAAATTTTATTAAAATATTAAAATTATTATTTAAATATAATTAAATAATTAAAATGTTAATGATATTGTTTGTTTAAATTTAAACATTTTGCTATTATAATATTTACAATTGAAAATTGTTTAATTCTAAATATATATGGATTTATCTATTACAAAAAAAAAAATATTAATAAATAACGAATTTATAAATAACGAATTTATTAATATTAACGAATTTATCAAATGCTTTATCCAGAAATAGTAAATGCATAAGATAATTTATTAAATATAATATCGAAAATATAAAAATTATAATGAAGTATAACAAGAATGTAAACGAATTTATTAAATATATATATATATATACTGTACATTGTTGACATATTATATAGCCAAGAACAATAATAAATATTGTATTGAACTTCAATGAATTTGTAAATAAACTTTAACTAATATGATATATAAATACATTTTTGTAATGAAATAAGACCATAGTCTATCATTTGTTATTAAAATATGCAAATGTTTGTAAAGTTAATCATTACATTGGAAGTTATTGAGTCATACCAATTCGAATATGCATTTATTAATTCGGATGATTGAGCTTTTATTATGCTTGAAAGTTTGTTTTCAGAAACTATTATACTGTAGCTAATAAATTCTGATAATAATATAATATATATTATATATCATTGAACAGTTAGAGAATTAAACTGAGAAGAATATAACATAAACAGTGTACATAAAATCGAATATATTAACGTAACTAATCAATTTTTGCATTTTATATGCTTAAATTCATTAATAATTCTAATATATAGTATTCTAGAAAAGATTAAACAAACTATAAAAAAAAAACTCTATATAAAATTAAGAAAAAATTTCGCTTTCATGTTTTACAATATTTTCCGCAATATGAAAATCACAGTTATGCAAAGGATTTCTTCAAGATTGTAACTCTAACAGCGATCAGCCAGAAAAGAGTTATGAGATAGCCAAATTGCCACGTTTGAGTTTAAGACATCGTTTCGGAGATTCATTGCGATGAAGGGTCATTGGAAAGCTGGAAACTATCTAGTGTCAAGTAGATATGACCAAATGGCCCAATGTCACCAAATGTGTAGTTCAAACGACAGATTTAGGAAACTTGAACAACATTTATAAAAATGCAAATGAAGTTTGAGAGAAAAAATCAAAAATATAATTGAAATATAGTTGTTTTATTTTTACATCAGCTGAGAATATCATAGTCAACAAAATTTGATCTCATATATTTATAATCTGCGAATATTAGATGAAAATTTTGCGTGATTCCTCAATACAATATGAAGAATTTCTCATTTCAACCTAGAAATGAGTTTTATTGTAATAGCTCAATAAAATATCATTCTTTAAATGATTACTGAAAGATAAATCGATTGAAAATATGTTGCAAATGTCTAATTTGTGAAAACATCACTTTTAAATAAATGATCTATATGTTATACTATTGAGAGGATGAGCAAAACCAAAGAAAGAATACATTCATACATGACACACATCCTATCACTATAGTCTCTTGTATACTTTCTTCTTCTACAATCATTCTTTTATTTATACTCTCTCAAATATATACAGCATTAGATACTCATCTTTATGCAGTTAAAATTTATAAGTATACAATAGATAAGAATTTAAATCAGTTGACAATTTATTTATTAAGTGAATATATTCAACAATATCTATGCAGAATGTTTATAGACTAACAATGTAAATTGGCCAATATCCTGTTTAAAATCCCGCTAAGAAATTATCGCCAGTGATATTTCAAACTTTGAATATTTTAAAATTTTGTATGTGTTCTTTTAAAGTGTTAACGTTATATTGAAATGATATAACAGAAAACCTGCATAGGCAATATAACAACAGCTGATATTAATTGCATTCGTTCAACCATGAGTCAATGATTGTATAATTTAATTGAATTTAGAAATTATTAAATTAATTTGAAATGATTTCTTGAATTTAATTTGCAAATTAGAAGCGAATTTTTGTTATTGAATTACAGAAATGATTCATATATTGTTATGCTTCGTATACTGTATATATTTTTCTCTCTTATTTTAAATTGCTTTACAACTATAAGTTACTAACCGATGTAATCATTCCAGAATCCATTACGTACTGCTAGACGTAGTGTATAATATGATGATCGATGAGCCAGATCTAGTTTCTTCTGAAAAAAATTGGGAGAGTAGATCCAGAATTTAATCTTAGATTCTCTGGATGGAAGTCTAATACGCTTCCATGCGGTTATCCAGCAGACAGTATATTTTATATTATAAATGGAAATTTTTTTAATATATAATCTTATGTTAATTATACAAACTGTTGCTCTAACATTAGGTCTTTTTTATAATAAAAATGCATAAATTTCATGCACTGGAAAACTTTATATTGCAATAAGAAAGCCATCATTTTGAATGATACAATTCCATTTCTAATTTTTAAATTTTTACTGCTCTAACAATTTAATGTGATAAACTTCAAAACGAGTAAAAATTACTTATTTTGAAATTATAAGTTACTTATGATTTCCAAACAAAATCTGAACATATCTTTATGTATAAAATTAAACAATTTATTAAAAGATAAAATTCTATATTTAGAGCAAAATTTAAAATATAATATGAAGAAGAAGTTGTATAATTTTTAGCATTTCACTGATATAAGTATTAAGTTTGAAAAGTGAAGTCTTTAGTGAAGCATGAAGAGAATTTCGGGAGTTTGAAAATGATGAATGATTGCTTCTAAAAAATTAATAATGACGAAAAAAGATTTATAATTAAAAATATAGATAACGTTCGTTGCCGATCGATACAAATTCTGCAGTTGATTGAATTACTAAAAAAATAAATATTTCTACAATTACTGTTCTATAAATAAGGTGCATATGGATTTTTATTAAATCGGATCAAATTTTGAAGAGTGATTTTTTTTTTTTAATTAGTCAAATTTATAATGGATAGAAATTAAAGAACATTTACTATGGAAAAAGGAAATATCTGCATCATATATTGGTTAACAATAGCGTATAGAATCGTAAAAATTGTTGCTAATGAGACAGTAACAGCTGAGACCAATTTAATGTCAAAAACACTAAATGAATAATTCTATTAATATTTTTAATGATAAATCTACTCATAAATATATAAAATTCTTACGGACCATGTATATATGTCTCAGCAAAAATTTTAAAATTTTCGTATGACTTAGAAAGCTGAAATTTGATGATGCTAGTTCAATGAAGGATCATTGAACTAGTTTGGAAAAAATATGACAAACCAAAATTCCATCCCAAAGGGATAGAAATGGAGAAAGCTAAATTTCCAATATTTATTTTACAGCTTAAACATCGTTATTTTTAGACAATTTTAATGTTTCATGCTGAGAAAAATATCCTTTCACATATTAGTTGAAAAAATTTATACTCAAAAGGGATCACAAAAGTAGCGGCCCTCAAATTTGACAAATTTTTAATGTAATCCTATTTTGACCAAAATCAATATATGAGATTTTAAAGGTTTCAGAATAGGAATCTGAGAATAGATTTTCGAATTCAAAATGGCGGATCCAATATGACAACCAAAAATTCAATTCTTTCGATTGTTTTGTATCGCTGGCCGGACTGACTATCCAAAAATACTATGGCTTTCCATCCAGAGGACTGGACTGGGCCAATTCCTTGGAACGTATTTGATGATTTGATTGCCATTCTGAATAGTCTTCCATTTTCTAATTTAAGCGATCTATGCATGGCCCTCAGTTATATGAGATATGGCCCATCTATTCCTATCGTGGAGGGGCTTATATACTAGTCAAATATTAGATTCAATGCTGATAAATATTCGGGAACAGTTTTTAAAATTTTAATTAAATTTTAAAAAGTTACTCTTAAATTAAGGAAAAGTTTTCCGTGTTAAAAAATAAATTATTATTCAAACAAAAAAACGCATAACACAGAATTAAAATTAATTGTACTGTCAACAAATCAAATGCAATTGAAAGATTATATTGTCTTAGATTAGAGATTATCTTATCTGGAAATTAAATCATTTACAAGTAAATCAAAGAATGAATAAAAATAAATCATCTTGGAAAGTGGTTTGTATCAAGATGATCCACTTTTTATTAATTCTTCATTATTGTCAATAATGATAGCATCGAAATTGAAAATCTAACTGACAGTAATGGAAACTGATTTCATTACAAAAATGTCATTATACGTTTTTCAAATTAATGTAAATAAAGTAAATTTGAAAAGAGTTAAAAAATTCTTTCCAGAAGTCAATTAAGATGCAATTAATTTTCCTATTTATATAATAGATAAGTTGTGTAATATGAAAATACTATTGTCAGATCAGTAATTTATTTTGACCTTCAATGAAATTATTTTTAAAATATGAAATTTGAATACCGAAATTGTATAAAATATTTTTAGGAAATGAAAGTAGAAAGTTATGGAATAGAATGATATTTGAAAAGCAAGAAAATAGGAATTTTTTAATGAAATCGTTTTAAATAAAATTTCCTTTCTGAAGTGAGGAACATTCAGATATTCAAAAATATTATTTATAAATTTAAGAAAAATTTAATAAATAGAAGAAATGAATAGAAGTTAGGATTTAATTCTGACAAAACCAGAATAGATTTAATTTTTTGTGTGAGAATGGCTTAAATTAATTCATTCTGAGAAATTGAAGAATCAATTATACTACAGTAATTTGAATTTGCCTGGTTAGAAATTTATTGAGAGAAGATTTTTAATCATTGTTTGAACAAATAACAGAAAAAAAAACGTCCTTTAATCAAGAAGCTGGTTAGAAGTGTTTGGAATTATTTTTTCCTAATTTAGTAATTGACTAAAAGTCATAAATATTGTTTATCGAACTACGGTATCTGTTTAATGAAGGAAACATATATAGCTATATACATTTCTAAAAATTTCCTGAATTTAATTTGTTTAGAAGTGATTCTTTTGTCATTAAATGGATGGAAGTAATTCAAATAATATATTTTCTGTTTTTAAAATAAATAAAGAATTTAAGTTAAAGTCAAAATTATTTACAGTATTTTTAATTCTATTAGTATTCTCTAAATTTATAAGTTTCTGGGTAATAAAATATTATTAATGAAATTATTGTTATAAAGCATAGAATTATTAAATATCATCAGTCTTTAATAAATTTTAATCAGAAATAATAAAGATTTTTATTTTTTCTGTATAAATATGATTTTTGTAGTTTTGATATAATGAACATAAGAATAGATATTACATTTTGTAATTTAAATAAAAAAAGTAATTATAAATATTGAAAACAGTTCTGGAATGATTATGTTATTATAAAGAATAGCATAATCATTCATGTGTTAAAATGGGGATAAATGTATATTTAATAAGAATGTCATTACCAATTTTACTATTACTATTATCATGTTAAGTATATAAATTTAATCAGATAGCTGTTATTATTTGGTTGCTTAGTTGAGTTTGGCTTTATTTGCTGATTCTATACTAGATATGTATTGTACCTATATATTGCATTAAGAACCAGCCACCACTCTTAGCGACCCTAAAGGTTAGATTAGTTTGAATTACATCATCTAATAACAGAAGATATATGTTTGAAAAGAGTCCATTTTTAATGTCTATC